>LS495126.1:3256-25220 GCA_900490845.1 Pristionchus japonicus | reverse complement strand
ATAACATGATGGGTCAAAATCAAAGAGAAAAAAGTCGATCTCAAAGATCAAAGATCAACTTTTGGGTCCAACTTTTTGGCTGAAGTGTGTCCCACCCCTGGGGACTCTAACCACAAAGTTTGAGCTTCCTGGGACCATTTTGAGCAACTGTGCCACATGCATCTCGGATTTAAACGTTCTTACGCGGAATGCGTTTTAAAACGATTTAAGAATCGAAATGTGACCGACTATTCAAGATAGAAACTCGGAAGATCGAAATTTTCAAGTTTGGGATATCTCATTCATGGCGATTACGGCCCCAACAATATGCCTAGTTTGAGGAATCAACCGAAATTCTTTGTAGAAATCAAATGAATAAATATGTTGGGATCTCACGTGATACAGAGTCCAGACCACACATAATTCCTCCCAAACTCTGCCGTATCGTCATTGTTATGCTACAATAACTAACTCTGATCGGACTCAACAGTACCGTATTCTCTCGTCTACCGTACGTCTACAGTGCCCCTCTTTCCCATTTCTCTATCCTCTTACCATTATCGACCTGCCCCTATTTGTCGATCTACCGTAACCCCACCGTACCGTCCATGATGATGGCCGAGTACTGGACCGTCTACGGTTATCGATCTATGGATCTATCGATCTACCGTAATCCCATAAATACCGTACCGTTCGTGGGCCTCGTCCATGATAATCGCCGAGTACTGGTCGAGGTCGCCGTCGCCGAGGCACTCACGCAGCAGGATTCCGTCCGTCATGTACCTGTTAATAGGCAAGATTAGATTAGAACGAGCATATCTTCATGTTCCTGCGCAAAGAGTGTTAACAGAAGGCTTATTGGACCATCGAAGTGAAAAACGCAAGTTTATTTGTTCATGAGTTGATCCACGCGGTATTGCTATTGTGAGCTCATCCAACAATCTTATAAGACTTCTGACACGCCACACCACCTAGTTTCCAAAAGACAGAGCTCAAAACGCTTGTGTGTTTCAATCAATTTTTTCAACAAGTAAAATGGTTCAGAATTAAAGCGCCTCGCGCATTCAAGCATATTCTATTCGCCTAGAAACGCCAAGCTACCTAGCCAAAAAAAGCATAAAGGTATTCCCAACAATTGTACACAGCATTCACCATATCTACCCTGTATAACACCAGTTTGGATTGATATCTTCCTTTTAAAAACTCACTTGATCACCGTGTTCTCACTCGTGCAGTCCTCGAATCGGATGGCGTACCCGCACTCCTGACCGACCTGCAGAGGGAAGGGGTAGTCAAAGATCAAAGATCATTCTCAGTTTTCATAAATCATTTTCGCCTAGCAAAGTGACAACCAATCCCAGAACAACTACAACCTCGACTATCAAGCACTACCGTGGCCAAAAGCGTCCTTGTTCGCTGTCTTTCTATCTCACCAACAGTCTTCCCCCCTCGAAAGATCAAAGATCAAAGATCACTCCTCACCTCCACGCCCATCTCGTCCGCTACTCTCTTCGCCACCGACATCGCTGCAACTCTGCGAGGCTGCGTACATCTGAATCAATCGATAATGAACGATTACCGTATACTACCGTACCCTACTGATGCACTTTGATTACCGTAACCCCTGATACCGTACCCGATCATGCCACTCTTGGTGAATCCCTCCTCGTACAGGTACTGCGTCTACTGGCTATCGTCCCTACCCTGACTACCGTACCCCTCACCCACCGTCCATCAATCGATAACTGACTACCGTACCCGATCATGCCACTCTTGGTGAAACCCTCCTCGTACAGGTACTGCGTCAGCTGCGTCGTCTTGCCCGACCCCGTCTCTCCCACAACGATTACGACCTGGAAATGGTAGATATTGATTTTCTAAATTGATTTTGGCCTCAAATAGGTATCATAACCGCTCATATTTGGGCGTGTATTGATCATGAGTCGATTGACACGGCAAAAGAAAGACGTTGAAAATGCCAAATAAATTAGTCCAACTATAATCAGCACAAGTTCAACAGTACGCTACTTCGAAACCCTTTCGAAACTCCGACCTGCATTTTCTTACCACCAAAATCGAACAAACTACACAACCAAAGATCAGCCCCACCAACCTGATTCTCTCTGATGACGCTGAGCAGCTTCTGGCGCACCGCGAACACGGGCAGGTACTCGCGCTGCTCCTGCAATCGAAATATTGATTAGATTTGCGAAAAGTGGGCTGAGCTTGCCATTTCGTAAAGAAAAAGAAACGAGTAATGTAAGGCACTTGCGCTGGTCCTGAAATCGAAATGGTGATTAGTTTTGCGAAAAGAGGGCGGAGCTTTATTGAATTGCAAATATTATGGAAGGAATTCATCGACGAAGAGAACCACCAACAATAGCAATAGGCGAGCAGAAACTAAAGTGTGCCTACGCACTGCCATCTAAATTTGAACGGAGCTTTCGCACTTTCCACAGATTGTGTGGCATCTTTGGTTCTAGTTTCAGAAAATGGGAGGAGCCTGATTCTCAACATTTCGAAAATAAGTGGGCGGAGCTTCGCACCTTGATCGACTTCTCCATGGCGAACTCGGACACGGCCTCCGAGCTGCCCTCCATGTGGTCCTTGAACTGGTGGTTGCCTCTGCAATAAAATAAATCCTGAATACACATTTTTTTAGGGATTGAACAGATTTGCGTTTTACAGTCACTACACGTGCAGCAATGGGACCATCATTTGATAGGAACGCTATTTTCGGAGTAACAAAAAATATACAAATTGTTTCGTTGAAAGTTGGTTCGATAATTATGTTCCACGGGCACAATAAGATTATCGCGAACAATTATAACGTCAATATCTCGATGGGAATCTGTGCACTCATCTCCAGCTCCCTACCATATCTCATTAATCAGTACTAGTTACCGTACCTGAAGTCCTCTCCTCCGTCCTCATCGGCCGCCTCTCTCTCTTCGTTCTTCGCAGCCACTCCAATCAGCGAGCCCATCTGCGTGCCCGCCAGCTCCCAGTGCTTGTCTTGCGCCTGATGTGGATAGGAGTTACAATGCAATTGTGAATCGGTCGATTTACAGCCACTATTACACTACATTAATCGGAACGGTAGATCCCAGTGCTTGTCTTGCGCCTGTAACAGATAGCGATTCTTTCTAATTGCACCTGTGCAGCGTCAACTTGATTTGTGGAGATCGAGCCACTCATTCTATCGAAAAGCGTGCGCTCAATGATAGGTATAGTCACGGAGAACCGAAACGGGAAAATTTTTTTGGGATGTGACCATGCACGAATCGAGGCAAGGCCAACATTTCCACTTATACCGATTCTCTGAAACATTATACCCTCCTCTCCTCACATCGAACCAAGCTCACCTTCTTCCTGTCCTCCGTGTCTCTGCAGTATCTGACGATCTAGGATTCCCCCTTCAGCTCAGTTCAGCAATCCCAATCAACTACACTAGACAACTACGATCAACAAGTTCCCCCTTCACGGAATACCAACTGATTCCGAGTTTCCCCTCACCTTCTTTCTATCCTCCGTATCTCTGTAGTGTCGGACGATCTTGGATCCTCTGGCCGCGCCGACAGCCAGATCCGACGTCGGGTCCTTCACGGGGATCACCGGTTGCACCTGGAACGACAATTACAATTACAATTATTTATCCACCAGGGGAATGACGGGATTATTAACATTTGATTGAGGTTTGGACCAACAGAATTTGAGAGACCGCGGCGGAAGTTTGCGTTGCACAGTAATCATAAATAACGCATCAAAAAGACCACTTCGATTTTTTGCCCTTACAATTTTTGTTAGCATTGAGCATTGAGAAAAAACAGCATTGAGAAATTTTTGTTAGCATTGAGAAAAAACAGAATACCATTAGTGATCGGTCGTATCGACGACAAAAACTGAGTTGGTGTTTCAGTCGACATGCATACAGCACAATCACTACGATTCGCTAATTAACAAAGTAATTGATTCCCAAAAGAACGAAACCTCTACCTACCGTACTCCCTTCCAATTCTCGATCATTCAATACTCTCCTACCGTACCTGCTTCGTGAACTTGATCCTTCCGTCCAGGAAGGGTGGGATGATGTTGTGCACGAGCAGCGCCACCCTGTCCTCGTCCACCTCCGCAAAGTCCGCGTCGAATGTGTCCATCGAGACGACTCCTGCACGTATAAAGGGGTTACGGCAAGCAGATATCGATTAGATCTCTCTCCTGTATGGAAAATCACTGCTACAGTACATTAAGGTAGCATTATCGGTTCATTGAAAAAAACGAAAATAACCGAGCTTCTAGCAGTAAGAAGGCACTGATTTTTTTTTAGAAAAAAAAATCAGTGCCTTCTTACTGCTAGAAGCTTTTTTTTAGGTATAGGAAAAGAGGACAGAAATATTGAAAACTCAGTCCTCCCTTCCCCACTACCGTAACCAGCAACCGTACCCGATCGATGCAGTCGATTATTCTCCCACATCTCATTGTCCTTCTTGATCGCCTTCTGCTTCACGGTGAGTCTGCAGGGGATTATTTATTATATTTTTTGAACGGTGGTAAAGGACCTATCGCGTAGCCCATCATTCTCGAATCAAAATAAGGCTGAACGACTCTAAATCACCAGGAACAAAAATCATTTCATGTTACTTGCTAAAAAATGTTTTGAGAACTTTATTGAACAGGATCTGCAGATTATAGCTCAAATGTAAAGCGCAAATGTAAAGCGGTATGTTTTCGCCCAAATGTAAAGCGGTATGTTTTTGCCAGTTATGTTTTCCCCATATCACTCACAATCAGTAATGGATAACGTCAGCATCCTCAATAGAAAAATATGAAGTGCACCAAAAAACAATAGTGAAGTCATCATTACAATTGAAATAAGACCGCTGTCAAAGCCAGAATCAGCACCAATTTTATCTACAGTACAAGAGGAAGCGGTGTATCGCGAAAACGACTGGGATCAACACTTCAATCAATATAATTCAATCGATACTACCGTACCTCGGCTTGGACGTCTTGTCCTGCCACTGCTTCTCCTTCTTCTCCACGTACTCTTCCGAGACCTTTAAAATTAGAAATTTAAATAATAAAATAATTAATTAATTAAATACATTTTGCAAATATTTCTTTCACTGACTCTTCCACAATGTCTCAAATTTGGGAATAAAAAAGCATAAATATTTTTGGAAATCATTTTTAAAATAATAAAAATTCACCTTCGAAAACGAGTAGCATTAACGAGTCGTTGCGAAACGATTTTCGAAAATCATTTCAATATTAATAAGAATTCACCTTCGCGAACGGATTGTAGTCATCATCGAAGCCGCTCTCGTGGTCGTACCTGCGTTTTTGTTGCTTTTGTTGTTGTAATTACTGTCGGTTGTTACTCCAGTGTATCGCACTCCTCACTACCCACTGAACAAATGGCAACGGGGCGGCCCAACATCACCCAGGGCCAAATTATCGAGGAACCACTAGTTTCCACATTCAACGATAGAGATCAAACTACAAACTACAGAGATCAAAGATCAAACTACATTCACTCACCACTCCCTCTCGATGTGCTTCTGCTCCTGCTCCCACGCCAGCTCCTCGTCCTCGTTCTCGAAGCGGGGACTGAAAAGATTAAAGATCAAATATCAAAGATCATTACAAAAGTCAAACTACAAAATAGATCAGATAAGTAATCACTGATCAGACTGCAGCCTACCTTACCAAACACCTCATTGTTGCGCAGTTCAAATCGAGAAGTTCCTAACATTTGCAACCCCAAATCCTGGTTGCAGGGTATTCATAAACCATCACGTGCGCCTAATGTGTTGATTTACAGATGGAACAGAGAGACTACAGATAAAAAACCAAAAAAAATCAAAACTGTGATCAAAGATCAATCTCCAAACTCCGCCCACTAACCGGAAGTGATCCTCGCCCGGGGCCACGGATCGATCCGTGAAGTCTCCCCGGCCCTTGTGCTTCCTTCGCTCCTCCTCCTTCTTGCGGTCGCTACGGTACACACTGCAATTCGTTGGATCATGACAGTACCGTAACCCTACAAATGGAGGAGTTCGATCGTGAACTGATTACACAACAGATTCGGTAACTTGCGATACTACCTGGCAAGCACGTGCTGCAGTGTTCCTTGATTAGTTGGCCCAAAGATTCAGCAAACGATTGATTTATCTTATAAAATCGTACCACGAAAATAATATTTCGCCCCGACAACGCCTTCAATTCATCCAACAGAGGACTAGCCGTCAAGTACCTCTACTCCAGCCCAGTTCCGCCTAGTTTCTTGCTACGATAATAAAAATCGATATTCTACCGTACCTCGACAGACTCCTCTCCGTATCCCTCTCGTCCTTCCTGCCTCCACTCCTCACGAAGGGCGAGGGCGTGTCGAACGAGTTCTTCTGTCTGGGGGTGTCGGGCACGTCCCAGGAGCGCGTGTGCGGGGTGAACGGGGCCTGAATTATTAGAGATAATTTCCAGTGTTTTAAAATAACTCGATGACTCCTGACTGCAGGAATTTCATGAAGGCTAGAAGGGAACTTTTTCAACAATAGGAGCGAGATGAGCATAACAAACAAACACGCCCTTATAAATCTCGTCCGCACTCTACTCATATCAACGGAATGAATTATGCTCCCCAATCGCACGTAGAATGCTTTACGAAAAAACAAATTTCACCTGCTCCTCTTTTCTCCCCTTCTATTGTTGTTACCACCCTTGTAATTCTCGGTTACGCACTGTCCGTATCAAAAGAAGCAATTTCGCTTCCATGGTTTCAGTCATCGATATTATCTTAAAAACTAAACCATACCTTGAACACGGGCGTATCCGGCTCCCTCCTGTCCCTCTCATCGCCCCTTTTATTGTTACCATCCCCCGAATTCTCTGCTACACACTACTCTTATCAGCACAAAAAAAAGACGCTCTCATAATCGCACGTAAAGTGCGTTGAATACCTTGAACACTGGCGTATCCGGTTCCCTCCGATCCCTTTCGTCTCCTCGTCTGCTGCTGCGATCACGTGATCGAGACCGGCTCCGACGACTGCAATCGATTGATTTATTGATCGATTAGCTATCGTATCCATGCAATTCATCGGCCTTACTATGAACTGCGATCGATTGATTGCTCATACATGTTTCACAAACTCCAAGTAAAGGTTCGCTGAATCAAGGGATAATCGTTGGCTCTAATAGTGGATAGAAATACAGATACTACCAAATGTAACAAAGGTCCAATTAGTAAACTACACGCCGCTCACCGTCTGTCCCTGTCCCTCCTCTCGTCATCGTACGACTTCTGTTCCAGTCCGCGCTGCCGATGTCGGTCCTTCTCCGACTTGTCCGAACGATACCTGCCAATATGAGGAATACACCCATGTTGGAGTCCGATTTCAGATTTATCTGCGCACTTTCCGTCATATTCAGTCTTTGTTTTGTTTTTCTTGTGTATTGGACTAATATTGTTGCTCGCCACAACTATCAATGTTTGTACCCTCTTTGAAACATCAAAGCCAGCAGTAGCTCACAATCAGTGTATCGAAATGGACTGAATCAATGGGAACACAAATAGCCCCGAATTGAGTAACTTTAGAAACCACAAGCGACTCTTTTAGAATAGCCCTTCACAGTCCTCATCAATCGATACTACCGTACTCACCGATCGATCCTGCCCCTCACACTGTCCGTCACGCCGGCATCCTCCTCCGCAGCTCGCTTCCTGCTGTACTCCTCCCTCTTCTCCCGAGCGAGCGCGTCGAGACCCAGATGGGAGCGAGAGGAGGAGTGGTGGTGGTCGGTTTTGCCTGATTATCGATTTTAATCAATAACTAAAATAATCAAAGGAAACTAAATAATATTCACTATTTGAGTGACCACACATAATTGGATTTTTTTCAAGCAAACATCGGATTCAACAACACTGATCGACATCGCTCATAGTAGATCTATCAATGCAACCTCAACCATGAATGCAACTTCCATTGAGTCGGGACTCGCCTCGGGAGAAAGAATCGAATCAGTGTTAATTGATTAATTAATTAATCTGATTAGTTACGACTCACCACCCCCGTCCTCCTCCTTCCTCTTCTTGATGATGAGGCCTCCCTTCGCATTCGGATCCGATCCTTCCAATCGGTCCATTCTGGAATTGGCAACTTTCACTCCACCATACTACACAGCCCCAACCTAATGAAAGTAGTAGGAATGAGAAAGGTAGGGAGCGAATACTCTACATGAATATTTGTGCCGTTAAGAGGAAAATGCCTGGAATTGCTCATGGGAATAATTCCCGTCATCGTTGCGTCTGAACTAAGCCATGAGAAACAACGAATCAGCAAGCGACTTCCAAACATTCGAAAATGTTCGAATTGAAGGAATTCCATGCCGTTTTTCAACACTAATCGCTTTCCTATTCCTTCCCTCTGGTTTCGCTGATTTTCCCATTCCCTTCTTCTTTCCCATTCCTCGAAAGTACCTCCGAGGGCACTGACCTCTACCTTATTCTTGCAATAAACGATCAAAGATCAAAGATCACGCACACTTTACTCATAAAAATCAGGGACAATTTCGAAGTACAAGCAGCTTATTGGCAATATGATTACACAAAATAAAATCGATAAATGGGAGCACGGACAATCGATAAAGAATCAAAAGGGATAACCGTCGGTGGTAGGGGCTTTTGTCTTTGCGAGCAATTCTCGAGTGTCAAGCTAGGATTGTGTCGAGTATGTACATGCAAGGATAGATCGATAGCAGATTGGGATACGATAATGATTTCGAAATTTGAATAGCGCGCGTGAATTGATGTGCATGTATTTCGGAGAATTGAGGTTAGCGGAGAATGGTTCGGTTGCCATTTAGAAGGCACAATACGAGGGGGTTAGAGAACAAACACGAGAGAAAAAAGGGGGCGGAGTCACGATTCGAAAACATACGAAAAGCGTAAACCGAGCGGGGAATTAACGTGCACTTGGATAATATTTGCAATAGAAGAGGGGACGTCGAATCAGAGCTAAAACTAGAAACAGATAAGGGCGGAAAGAGAAAGTAGACAGACAAACTCGGGTTGGAATCGATTGATCTCAGATCTCTTTGGATTCGGACAACGAGGGGCAGAAAGTACACGCAGGCATACGGTATTATGGTGGTGTGGTGAGGGTGCAGCGGTCGGGGCGACGAATCCGATTATGGGTGCGGCAATTATGGCGGCGTGCGGGGTGACACAACTAGACTGTTGAAAGATAAGGAGATACGGTAGCACGTGGAGGGGTATACGACAGCATGGAAAAGCTACAAACTACAAAAACCGATCGAGTGGATTGGACAACGTATGCAAAATGGAGGCGAGAATCTCTAGTTATGGATTGGGTGTACATTGCAAATTTGGGAAAACATAAAAGCGGGGACTTTCTTGCAAAGGAGCACAAGAACAGCGCGAGGCGACACGCGACGCGAGGGGTGCGCGTCGCGGTCTGGACAAGCAATAAATCCAATCAATGGCGGGGTCGCGTCGAGCGACGCGGAATCGTCGCCGGGTACTCCTCATCATCCGCGTACGGACCGGGCGGCATCGTGCCTTAAAATGGTTTAATTAATTGATTTTTTAATTATTAAAAAGTTTAGAACAGCTGCTTTTAAAACACAGAGCGAAAACAATTCCGAAAAAACAAGCTCCCAATTTTTCGCGACTTGTGCGTGCTCGGTCGACCTTTCTCTATGGTGTGCTACGGACTACGGTAGTCGACGACTCACCGGTAGGTCGTGACGACGACCCAGTAGAGGAGCGCGTGCGGGAGGTCGAGCGGGATCGTGTGCCGCCCGTCGAACGGCGAGAGGAAGAGCGCGGCTGGAATAGAATAGTTTCAATAAGAGGGAAACGGTGAATCAAATATTAACGGAGAAACAGGGCATATGCAGAAATTGTGTGGCTCGGATACATCTAGGCATGGTTTCGTTTCTCCCTTTGAATCAGCCATTCCCAGCTTGAAACATACTCCATCCATTCTTCTTGAAACATACCCCATCCATTACAACTACTTGCACCAAATGCAGCTTGGCTATACCTATTCTTTGAAGCATCAAAGTAATGCGCAACTAGCATCATTTCCCGTTTTCCAAGACGAGATAGCACGCTAAACGAGGAGAGTCTCTCACCCCATCCGTCCACTTCTGATCGCTCCTGTCATCCTCCTACACCTGCTCCAGCTTGTTCTATGCCAGTCCTACAGCTAGCGTGCCTACTTTATCATCAAACTCTTCCGAAAAAGCCATTTCCAGCTTGAAACATACCCCATCCGTCCACTCCTGATCGCTCCTGTCATCCTCATACACCTGCTCCAGATCGTTCGTGTGTGCGCGCAGTGGTCGATCGAGGCCCGTCTGCGAGATGTCGTTGGCCGAATACGATCTGAAATTAATAAATTTAATAAGTTATGAAAATCAATTTATTCAATCCAGATTTTCAATGCTTCATCGCGTTGCTAAAGCAGAATACAAATGAAAGCGCAGATATATGGGTGGACAAACTGTTTTCAAAGATTTCTTGTGAGCTCGCGATACGTTGTATCCACATCATTGAAATGATCGCTAAACAACATTACAAAAATACCATTTCTCTCCCTATTCCCGTAAAACATACTTCTGTAGCTGGTTGATGTTCCATGGTTTCTTTTCCTTGTTTTTGTGCTCACATGTCCCATGAATATCTGGGAGTGCTCACTTCTGCAGGTGGTTCACGATTTGCTAATATTCCCGGATTTCATCAACGCGTTAGCACTAATCAATGCTTTTTCCTAGAACTCGTTCTCTATGTATAAGGCTCTTCAGTTTTGTGTTTCACAGATTCCCTAATTTCTCACTTCTGCAGCTGGTTCACGATCTGCTGCTGTCCGCGGATGGCGGCCGTCGCGATAATGTCTTTCGCGCACATCATGCCCTGCGAGCCGAGTCGGAGCATCTGAGAAAGAAATATTTTTCCGATGCTCAATGATCACCACATTAAATTTACCACTAAATGTAACTATCGTTATAATTTTTCAACAACTATTCGTTTCACTACACCTACAACATTTGCCAACCACTGTTGGCGCCGTTAGATGCATAATGTTCTTTCTGCACAAGTCCCCTGCTCACCTGATTGTAGCTCTCGCTCTTCGCCTGGTCCAGCAGCAGGTCGATGTCGCGCTCGCGCTTCGCCAGCGCCGGGTGCACCCACTGGAAAGAAGGCAAAGGTTAACTTTATGCTTCGCAGAATGTTGATATCATCGTGAAGAATGGCAAGATCAATGTTGATCACATGAACCATCAAAGAAAAAACAAATCGATAACTAAACTATGGACCTGACAGAAGCGTTTTTAATTTCACACGGGAAAAAGATTTTCTTCTGATCTTGTGAAAAAAACCTAAAATTCTCCTAACCCTCACTTTCCACAAGATTACGCGTTTCACCGTTTCTACAAAACCAACAGGGAAAGAAACGTTCAATCAATTCAGGACCTCGTCTTCGAAAGAAAAAATCAATAATTGCCCACCTTCCTGTACAGTATACTCGCTCCCTTCGTCCACGGCGACAACAGCCAGATCACGAACACGATCTAGAGGTAATTAATTAATTAAGATAATTAAACTTTAATAAACTAATTAATCAAATAGAACATTTCCTGACCAAGTACACTTATTCATCAGTTGAACAGGTTGATTAATTAATTGGCCCATCTAATTAACCTAATTAGCCCGACTGACCTTGAGCTGGAAGTAGAAGGGGAACCAGAAGGCGAGGAACACGTCCGCTACGGCCTGCAAATATTTAATTATTGATTAAAACTATTGCAAACGATCCAGAAAATTCCCCCTCTTGGTACATAACCGTTTCGGTGTAACCACAAGAACAGTTGTACATGTCTTTTTTTAATGGTTGCGCTGCGGATTGAGACAAAAAAAATCAAATCTAGAATTTAATATCCCTTGGTTCCTCCACGCTTCCCCATCATTGTTTGGTCATGAGACGAGTGCTTTCTACAGTTCGTCTAGTAATTGTTCTTCAACAAGAAATTCTACATCTCTGATAGAGCACAAAAATCAATAATCAGCCAATCAATAACCCCCCTACCGTACCTCGAATATCTGGTAGAGCGCGAAGACGATCCAGTACATCATCCACTTCACGTACTCGCGCACATCCTTCGTGCGTACCGCCTGCAAGGAAATCAATCGATAAATACTATCATCAACTGACATCTTGAGCACCGTAGCCTGCGAGCTCAATCGATAATTATCGTAATTGATCGATATTTTAGGACTCAATGAACTTTCATCAAGTTCCGTAGCACTTTCGCTTGTAAAATCGATATCTCCATCACCGTAATCCCTCTCCTACCATATCCCTCGACTGCCTTTACTAATCTCCCCCCTCGCAACCGCACCCATCCGCTGACACTAATCTAATCACTCCCCTTCACGGACCATTTCACGCGTAATCCGCGCCCGCTTGTCCATTAGCAAAAGCAGGTGATTCGCCTGCCCCTCCTCGTTTCCCCTGCTCTCTCGCTCGTTCCGACCAGAAAATTGCTCGATTCGAGTGGGCTTGATCTATCAAATCTTTCCAAAAACAAGTGCGCTTCACAAAGCCACTTTATCGCTTTATGACTTCACTTTATGGCTCTTTCAACCGTTTTCTAACAGGCGATAAGGCCCACGCTTGGCGTGGATCAGCAATCCAATCATTGATACATCTCTTATCAGTCAGATAACGCGAGAGAGCACGCGGAAATGAGAGAGTAAGTCGACTGAATCACTCTTTGTCACATCAGCTTACGCTCTAGTCCTCTGGTCAGTTGATTCGAACGCGATTGCAATGTTGGTGATTCAATTACCAAGTAAAACCAGGGAGAATGTCGCTAACCGGAGGTCAGATACTGCTGTTGATAGGCGTTCAAACCTCAACATCGAAACTGCGGGAGATTCATGTTTCAGAGCTACCTTACAAGCACTTGATCTCCTTTCAACCAATAACCATAACATTTCCATCGAAATCTACCAAAACACAATCAATACCGGATCAACGGTCAATGACTGTCAGTCATTGTAAAGATCAAAGATCAACTCCGCCCACCTTGTAGCTCCGGTACGCCGGGTACAGCGTGCCTCCGAGCAGCACGACCACACGGGACACGAGCTCGCTCATCTTTCGTCGAGTTTACTGGAATAATGAGTTTAGAAGCTCGAATCTGACTAGCAATAGACCTAAAAAGCTCAAACATCTCTCAAACGATTTCAGCTCTCTGACGGTGTTAGAACGCCAATAATAGAGAGAAAACGCTCAGAAGCCCAGAAGAACCACAAAACATGCATTTATAATTAGCGAGGGAATCTTCCAGCCAAATTTCGGTTCCAACCACAGTTTTCACGGCCCATCTCCAACATCGGTGAGCCAAAACTAGAAAACTACCAAAAACTGTCCAACCGTCCACCCACCTTGCCCTCTTCTCTCTCTCTCAATCGATCTCGCTCCCTTCCGATCTTCCTTCCGCCTCTTCAATCGATCACCTGTAACACGAACATTGCCCATCGTTAAATACTGGTCAGTCGAGGGATAAACACAGCAAGTATGCGATCAGAACACGGGAATCGAAGTTCAAAAGGGGGGTCGAGGTCTCTTAAAACCAAACGTTCTGCGTTTCAACCTCTAGTCATCACGCAACGAACAGACGCGGGGATAAAAACAGACGCGACGTGAGTCAATTGGTCACTAGAGTGATTGGCTCTTAAGAGATCTTTAGAGCAATTTTCATCGCTCTTATCGACAAAAGAGGGCGCGGAATGAGGAAACTCTGATCACTGCTCTTGAACACTTGCTCTCTAGAAGGGAACACGAGAAAGGAGCAAAAAGAAGAAAAACGAGAACGCGAACAAACTGGGAACTAAAATTGGTGTACACAGTGCGATATTTCAATATATGATCATGATCATTGAATCATTCAATTTCTCATTACATTCAGGTGCAATTGCGATACACAGACACATCAAAACGATGAAGCTTCTACAATAAACCCGTGGGCGCAATAACCCCTTCCCTGAACCGTCTCCTCCCTCAACGTCAAAACATCTACTTCTCCATCTCTCCTCCGTAATATGAGATTCGCTCATCTGTACCCTCCCTCTCCCTCTCCTCTCGACATTCCGGCTACTCTTTCTCCTAGTGTAATCCACATGTCCCCTGCACTCTCTCCATTCCCCCTGCTCTCTCGCTTTCTCTGCCTGGCGAGAGATCACGTTGAATCGAGAGAGTGCATGTCCGCTCTCCCTCACCCTTTTGTCATCCTTGAAGCCACGCGCCCTACTGCACAATCACTATTTACTGATGAGTTGGCTAAGTCAACCAGCAAATCCCCTGCGATATCCTAGAAAATAACGAAGCTAAGGATCACGCGGAAAGTTATCCTTATCTCGAAGGAAGACGGCTCAACTTCACCAGGAATGCACGGTAAGCTTGTCCGCTTTGCCATACGGAAGCCAAAGGCTCTTGGCGAAACCGGAGCTTGGCTCCCATACCGTCTCTCCAAATCTCACACTTCCCGGCTCTGGCTGACAGTAGCGAAACTGACCACTACCGCCCCCAATGCGTGGAATGAAAAAAAGGAAAGGAAACAAGAAAAAGCGTTCAAATAGCCTAATCGTTGCCATAACTACGTGGATTGTACAGAGGGAACAGTAGAGACCGTCTGACACTCTCCATTCCCTATGCTCTCACTCTGCCCGACTAGAGCCATCGATTAGATTCTAGCCTAGATTAAACCGGGATCCGATCCGATTGACACCTTTCTCTTCTCGAAACGTTCAATTAGGAGATAGGACAACTGGGTGATGATTAGTGTCCCCGAGAGACGAAACTGGATCGTGTTTGAGGGAGAGAGTGCGGGATAACGGATGGGTGAGGGAAACAAAGGTCTGTCTCTCCTAATTCGAAATGCACTCTCTTGTCACACAATGCGATAGAGCATCTCAAATAAAGAGAGTCGGCTTGGGTTGCGAGAAGCAGGGTGGAAAACCCGGCGATTAGAGGACACCAAAAACTAGTGGGTTAACAGTCGGATTGCGAAACGTTCTACAGTACCGGGCTGTGCTAACAGAATGCTATGAAAGATCCTATCAATGCGGACATGAAAAACGCGAACATCCGTTGAGAAAGAGACGCGGAATGTGTGCACAACTGCAATCGTTCATGCTAGAAGTGAGGGGAAGGAGTAGGACGAGTAGACTAAGAAATGAGCGAGAGTTAGTTGATTGTTGGCCAAAGTACGGGGTGATAAAGAGCGAGAAAAAAGAGGTGGAAGAAAAACTGGAAGATCTAGGAAGAAAACACAGCGGGTCTGACTTGTTTTCCGTGGCACATGGAGGATAATCGATGCGGGTGGATGACCTGACGAGGTTGGATGCACTTGAACAGACGCTAGAGTGATCAATTTGAACTCGAGGATATTCGAAAATCCCCGGGGACAAGTGGTTATTGACGCCCAACCTCTAATACACTCACTAGAACCACTCTGTACCGCAGTACCTCTCTTGGAAGGAGATAACCCTAGCAAAGACAGGGGCATACAGCGGTAAACAGTCCATAACGGGCAGAAGGAACAACAGTTCCGCTGGTCTCTCAATAAATTGAGTTGTGAAATGGTACCAAGAAAGTGGAGAAAGGGTGGAAACAACGTACGAATCGATTAGCATGATAACAAAAGCGCGGAAGTCACAACAATCGTTGCTTTTCCCCTGAAGATAACGGAAAAGGCGAGGGAAAGCGGAATGGGGGCGGGGCCAGCGGGCCCATCACGTGAAAAGGCGCACTCCACACCCGGTCACTGCGCATTTCTATGAACGCGCGGAACAAAAATAATAAATCCACTAATTCTTCAAGATCCTCGTCTGCATTGAGTAATTCCTCAGTAGTGCGGTATGCAATGGCAACAATTAACCACAAATCAAAATTGTTCGATAAAATTGTATGTACAAACGTCTGATTTGTGAATCATTTTATTACAGTAATGGTGCTTACAGTTTACGTATTTATCATATAATCACCGTCAAAAAATGGAAACGATCGAGAAAACCGACAGATTAGTTCACGTACAATCAGGAGACAACGGATAATTAATTGGAAGGGGAGAATTAATAAATATGGGGGAAGGAAGGGGAGAAGAGTCCTCGACTCGATCACTCTCTAATCACGATTAGCGATGGCGTTGAGATGGTTCTCCACTTCGTCGTCGGTCAGCTTGCTGCAATTAGAAGAGATGATTTTCAATTCCCACTGCCATACCCAACTACTTCTGGCGAATTCATAAACTTGAGCATGTTTCATTGAAATTGATCACAATTAGTAACCTTTTTGCGCGCAGCCCAACATGTTGGGCAGTGCGCAAAAAGGTCGTCAGCCGGCGGCTTGGACATGTATGATGAAAATCATAATTCAGTAAGCTTCGATGTCTCTATAGAAAATTTCTATCATTTCTGAATTTTTTCCAGATTCAGGGATTATAAGGGGGGGGGGGGAATGATCAACTCACGTGAACTTGGGCTGATCCTTGCTGACGACGACCACTTCGAGATCCTTCGCGCGCACGTCCACTCCCAGCGCGTTGTGGAGCGCCTCCATTGCCAGCTGAGAGAAGAAGATACAGGTACATATTTATTAGATAACCACCATTGTTGTTTTAACTCGGTATTTCAAAGAAATTTAGTACCAAAGAGATCAGTCTCCATAATAATACTGTACCGAGAAAATTATTTATTTATTTATTGATCCTCATTCAACTGCTCACCTGAATGGTGGCATCCTTGCTCAACTCGCTCTTCTTCTTCATCTTCTTCTCGAGGAAGGCATTCGCCGGCTGCTGCTTCACTCCGAGAGAGATTCCCTGCAATTATCGATTGAGATTGCCATCAAAATACACCAAGCGTAGACTGATTACTCTGCTCAACAATGTTCAATACACTTTTGAAATTTTTATGAGCTACTCGTTTTTTAAGGACTAGAAGAAGGTACCGAGGGCGTTTTACTCATGTAAACAGTCGACGACAAATTGCTTACCTTGACTCCTCTGTAGTATCCGGCGGGGTCGACGCGGTAGATCACTGGTCCGTCCTCATCGTCGAACGAGATCATCATCATCGCTGAATAGTTTTAATTAATTATTAATAAAAATTGAATCTAAATTTGGCAAATCCTTAACTGATTCTGCTTGGCTTCTTAATTTAATCACTGTACAGTGTAGAAGGTACTCATTGTAGAAGAGAAAGTATAGATACTATAGAAGTCGTGATTAAAAATCAATAACCACTACCCACCGCATCCGAGCGATCTCATCTCAGCGTTCTGAGTGTAGAACTGGTTCAGGTCGGCCATTCTCTTGGCCAGCTGCTCGGCGGGCATGTTGTGGCCGTGCTTGTACCGCCACTGCGTCGCCTCCAGGATGGCACGACGGACCTGCACGAAGGTGATTAGAAGTGAACCCCTTCTCCTCCTCTACCCTGGCATTTACTGCACACATCCTGCAAGATATTTCGCTGCGAAATGAACGGGACTACAGCAGATGCCTAGATTTGGTGCAAAGCAGAAAAAGAAGTGCCCAAGGAAGCGAGGAAGTACCTGGAACTTGCTGTCGGGCACCATGCCGATCATGGCGCATCCGATAGTTGGCGTGAGCTGGAAGACGGACGTGACCGAGTCGGAGACGATCAGCTTGTCCTGAAACACATTGCAAATGAGCTATCAAAATGAAGCAAGGTATTGGAAGATTTGAGAGAGGCATTGCTACCTCATTTTTGCATTGAAAAAAAAATTTAAAAAAATTGCAAAATTATGCAGAACACCGCCAATGATGTGAAACATTTGCGAAATAGAGCGGAAAAACATACCGGGACGCGCTTCTGGACGGCGATGCAAGCGGTGTCGACGCCCTTCACGGCGACCGCCGTCAGATTCGTCGAGTTGATGGCCTTGAAGGCGTACTCCACCTGGTACACGCGACCTTCGGGCGAGAAGATCGTGATGTGACGATCGAATCCAGCACTGCTTCCACGCGACATTCTGCGAGATTAGAGGGTTAACTACGTAGAGGGGATAACCTAGAGCAAGTGCTCAACAGCTGTATTGTTTTTATTGATACAAAACAACGAAAACAACGAGAGAAACAATGGGAAGTGGCGGATAACAACACGAAATTTCAAATTTGTCAGCACGGCTCTGTCGAACCGGAAAATGGGTTAACCCTGCTAAACACAGTAGGTTCCCACGTGTGTTGGAAAATGGTTGCGAGTTGAATTCGGATCTCTGTGTTGGTTCCCACGTTTTTTTCCCACGCCCGATTTTGCTACTTTGTCGCGGTTGTATTTGTGGTTTATCAGCGTTAATCGGTCGTTGCAGCATGGCCGCTCAGGTTGAGTCCGTCCGTGCGTTCCGTCGCAATGAGCCTGGCACGAAAAGAGAGGTACTTTTCTTTGCATTTGCTGGGTTGCAAGTTTCACGCCCTTATTTCTTCGTGCAGGACTGGAATCGATGGCCGATGGTGCCGTTCGAGGAAATGGACAGTTCGCTGAACGTTCAGCAGTGGATTCAGCAGGTAACTGACACTTTACATCACTCAAAATCATCACTGAATCTCCCAGTACTTTCAGTTCGATGTTGACCTTCTTTTGGCAGTTTTAAAAGCTACATCTCGGTTAAAAGATGGAAAAATTTTCTCAGATCATCGCCAAGGACCCCTCGGACATGGACACGATCCTGACGCCGCCGACCGAGGTCGATGACGGCGTCTGGAAGTATGAGCACTTGAGACAGGTCTGCCTCGAGCTCAACGGACTCGCCCTCTTGCTGCAGGTGTGTTTCACTTCTGCTTCTTCTTGTTTCATACTCCCTGTTTCACTCAACACGAGTGCGGTTTCTTGGCAGGTAAGGTAAACAAGAGTTCGTTTCACACAAAAATATGCCTAGGGAACATTGTTCTTGTTTGACTAGGAAAAGGCCACATTCTTATTGAAAGCGCTTTTTGGATGCCGAATTGAATGTGGAAGTATAGAAACGTCATGCTCAATTGTGCTTCCGATTCTTATCAGTACCCGTAATCCTAATCCGCGGCTCCAGGAGGAGTGCGACCCCACCGTCTGCTTGCAAATGACGGCCACCGAGCAGTGGATCTTTCTCTGCGCGAATCACAAGAACCCCAAGGAGGTTAGTTTTCTCCTATTTTTCTATTCTAAGATGGGAAACTGTAATAACTGAAAGCTCTTCTTAATTGGTAATTGCATAGAGATTAAGTCCATTGTGTTGATTTTTTTTAAATTTTGGTTATATTTCATTGCCTTTTTAAAGTTACCGAACATGGACAAAAATGACCTATTTTTTTATTTTTTTATTGGATAGAGCATGGTCGAATTAGTAGCGCTGGCATATTAAAAAAGTCAGAAAATCGATAATTAACGCAGAAAATGACTTTGGCAAGGTGCCCGAACAGGCCTGAACAAAGGGATTCGCGCCAATTCAAACTTGAATATGGGGAGACTCAATACAAAATATGTCAAATAATTTACAAGTTTATGTGCAAACGAAAGCTCATCTCATCCCATTTCGTATTTTCAATTCGGCATTGCATAAAAATATCGCAATTTAGCAATAACAGTAATAAAGCGAAATTTGTCCACGCGTTGCGGTCGCGTCGCGTATTTTTCTTGAACAGCGCGCATTTAAACGCTAATTTGCCCGTGTTCGGTAACTTTAAAAATTAATTTGAAAGCAGTGGATTTGCTGTTTTGCTGACCGTTGATTAAAACTTTATTAGCATTTTTTGAAATACCTTTAAAATAACCGTTTCAGTGCTCGGCCATCGATTACACGCGCCACACGCTGGATGGCGCGTCGACGCTGCTCAACAACAGCAAGTACTTCCCCTCCAGGATCAATATCAAGGTGAATTCGTGATTCGTTTGCTGCTTATTCGAAATAATCCACATAAACATCAAGGAAATCTACGGTTTCTCCGTCTTTGAGATTCATTGAGATCTATAGAAAGGAGAGAGCTGATTTTGAAATTTTTCAAGGTAAACTTCTTTGAGAAGTAAGGAGAAGATCAAGATGCGAGTCGAATTTAAACCACTCAAAGAAAACTACTATATTTTAGGAGTCGTCGATCTCCAAGCTGGGCTCGGTGTGCCGTCGCGTGTACCGCATCTTCTCGCACGCCTACTTCCACCACCGGAACATCTTCGACGAGTTCGAGCAGCGGACGCATCTCTGCCTCAGGTTGGGTGGTTATTATGGAACATTGAAACGTAGCACCTCCGTTTGCTATAGGATGATAAATATTAGTGTAGAGTCTCTGCCTCAGGTTCGTTGAATTTCGAAGCTCAAATTTCTAGTCATGATGCAACGCACATTGTTCGGAAAACATTGCAAAAAGTCGCACCTTTGTCTCACAAGCGCAGATTCTGCTAAAAAAATGTAGGCAAGAGCTACGTCCTGTTGAGGAGTTTCGAGAACGGAGAGTTTGTTTTACACCACTCGCTGCATTGCAGATTCACGTCGTTCGTGACGAAGTTCGAGATGATGAGCGCAGAGCATCTCATCGTGCCCATCCTCCCGTCCCAGATCGACGCTGCAGCCGCCGCAGCAGCCTCCCCCAACTCATCCTCGGCCTAGACTCCGGCTCTGGCTCCTGCACAAACCCCGCCCCCACCACCACCGCTTACCGCGTACTAGAGTGTGAATTGAGGGTAGTCGTAGCTCCATTTCGGAGAATTGATAGCCCTTATATCGCACTCTGTACCGTACTTCCTTTCCGGTCGAGACTCAGACTAGTCCTGGATATTATAACATGATTTGTAGTGCTAATTCCCTGTATCGCCCCTATTGAAGTATACTCTGCGTTAGAGTAGTGTCCAGAACCTCGCCCGATCTCAGTAACACAACCCACACAATTTCTCGCCCCACAGATGCCTCGAAAAGATTTTATCGATTATCTTCGCGATTATTTCTTTGCTAGTCAGCCCGGAGCTACTGTATCGTAGTATAGCCGATCGATAACCGTACTCCCGCACCGGCAGATCCCACAACCGTTTTACCCAGTCTATGATGTGCTAAAAATCTACTAATTCCTGATTCCGCTCTCCGTATTGTCCGATCTTTCCACTCTCCCTTTGCTGTATCGTGCTCTCGCTTTGACCTACACTCTGTACCATACTGTATCCATCTCCGAATCGATCGATAACTCCTGCACTATTTTATTGATTGATCTGAGATTGTAACACATAAGATTTCTTCGACCTGCAATACGATACAATAATAATTTATAACCTTTAGCCGCGATTATTTCGTTTCATGAATGGATGAAACGTAGAGAGAGAATAAACTATTTAGAGGAGTTCGTGGGAGCATCAAGCACATCGGAACACGTACAAACGGCTAGAGATATTTTGACGAAGAAAGATAAAAGTTGGAAATCGATATGTTCAGATTACGGTAGATGAGTTTTCGCGTCGAGACCGCCCTCGATGCACTCATCCGTCTGGGATGTCCACTGGGCATGGCTGTGGGTGGGTACGGTAGATCAATATCAGACCTTCAATTGAGCAAAAATGCCTTCCTTTTCTTGATAAAGTTTATATAAAGAAATTTTTCTGTGCATTTTTTGTGAAGACCCCCTGAAACAGATAAATTAAGCGAACCTCTAAAGAGAAAGTAGAGAGTGGCTCCTGAATTCGAAGGAAGTCTTGGTGGAACAATCGATGAATTCAAATTATCGTGCGATTCAAATGCTCAGCTTTGATAATACTGTGTTTAGCGCATAATACGGAACATTAAATTCGATAGCGCATTATTGATTATTTGTAAATTCTCAATATTCGCAGGGAGTGTTACTAAAGCTCATAGGAAACGACTAAGCACATTAGCTAAGGTCTGAGTGCCCTCAATCAATAGCTGAAATTCTACAGGGTG
>LS495125.1:140625-159074 GCA_900490845.1 Pristionchus japonicus | reverse complement strand
CAATTATTCGATATCCCCTCCACCTGACCTACAATCAATCGATAATCATGGAGACCAACTCAGGATCGAGAGTTCAAGGTCATTGAGGGATGGGGGGGGGTCGAGGGATGATAACACAAACACACACACACATATGTCAATACGCCTCACCCGAATAACTCATCTCGGTTCACTCGGGTGAGGTTATGTATACCTACTGATATGGAATTCGTAAAACACATCGTTACCATGTACACGGGATTCGAGTACGCCACATCCGTCACGTTGGGGTCGTCCTGCCAGAAGGTGCAGGTGGTGTCGACCTAGAAATTGAAACGAAACATATTGAATTGAACGAAGAATAGAAGAGAAATAGGTAAGCAGCAAGGGACTGCTTCGTTAGTAGAATAGAGATGAAGCTGCATGACACACTCACCGTGCCAGCCTGAGTCAGCGCAATCGCGTTCATCGATCGGTCGAGGCCCTCTCTCGGGTAGTCCCAGAAATGGTCCTGAAATGGAAGTGATCGTTGATCTTTGATCTCTAACTCCACTAGCTGCATTCATTGGGTGAGCCTACAAACAAAACCAAGTGCTCACCACTTCAAACGGGAACACCACCACCTCCATCTCCACTTGAAGCCAGTCCTTGAGCATGCTGATTATCTTAATATTTAGTTAATTATGCTAAATAATTATGTAATTGATTAATTACTAACCTCCAAACACCGGCCCGGATACAGGCAGTCTACGGTCGGCCGGAACTTGGGTTCGTACGGGCATGAACCTGAAAAATTGCGATATTTAATTATATGAGGCCGTTTGCGATAGAGTCGAGCAGGGGCTGGCACAGCTCAGATAGGTCGGTTCTCTGAAAATGCGTGTTTTGGCGTTCCTAAGGTTGCTGATGACGATGGACATGGTCATTTTTCATTTAGGGCTCTTTTCGGCTCCAGACGCCGTCCCGTCGATATCGGGTTATGAGGGATTTCGCGGCTCTCGATGACGCTGAAATTAAGCCAGTATGGCTCCCAGGGTGGAATTTAATGCTGATCACGCATGCACAATTCATTTTTTGATTGAAAATTTCTCTGCCTTGAAAATGGAAACTTTTTACTCAGACGTTTGCGCGTTGAATGACCTACATAGATCGAATCGGCTTGACGAGAGGAATTCAAAAAGGTGTTTGCGAGAAAAATAGAGCGCGCGAACTCTGAGATTGAAACAAAAGAGTATTTGAGGACGGCACTCTTCCACGGTGTTTACGCCGAAGCTCTTCCCTTTCTCGGCGATACAGGCGAGGGAGAGACGAGAGAGCGTGGAGATGGCAGAGAGCGCAGACAGTCAGAGAGACGAGAGTGAGGGAGAGAGAAGGGAAGGGGAGGGAAGGTCAACAGGAGAGAGAGACGCAGAGGAGGGAAGGGAAGAGGGGTCGTCGTAAACACCATAGAGAAGTGCCGTCCTCAAATACTCTTTTGTTTCAATCTCAGAGTTCGCGCGCTCTATTTTTCTCGCAAACACCTTTTTGAATTCCTCTCGTCAAGCCGGTTCGATCTATGTAGGTCATTCAACGCGCAAACGCCTGAGTAAGAAATTTCCATTTTCAAGGCAGAGAAATGTTCAATCAAAAAATGAATTGTGCAGGCGTGATCAGCATCAAATTCCACCCTGGGAGCCATACTGGCTTAATTTTAGCGTCATCGAGAGCCGCGAAATCCCTCATAACACGATATCGGCGTGACGGCGTCTGGAGCCGAAAAGAGCCCTAAATGAAAAATGAGCATGCCCATCGTCATCAGCACCCTTAGGAACCCCAAAACACACATTTTCAGAAAACCGACCTTTCTGAGCTGTGCCAGACCCGAGCTGATTTGCTCGACTCTATCGCAAACGGCCTCATATTTTTTAATATTTCCACGAAACAAACTATTCGAAAACGGCATTTCCTTGTATTGAATACCAAGCGGGTGATTCACAAGAAAGAAAATGGTAAAACGAATCACCGGACACGTCGGCATCCGGCATTTGGTGCGCAACGGCAAGAATGAATGTGAGGTTGGGGTAGTGCCTCATGTCGATAGTACGGTAGGTTACGGTAGGTTACGGTAGGTTACGGTAGCCACCGCAGTCCAGCTGGTAGTCTAGACGACTTCACGAGGTAACCGCCACATCCAAGTAGGTGAAAGGCTGTGAAGCGTCGAGTTTCCCTCCTCATTGTGTACATTTCTGGAGCTTATTAGCGCTTGGGGCTCTCGAATTTCGCTCATCGGGGTCTCAAGAGGAGGTGTAATCGCAGGCTAGAGTGAAGCCGGAAGCCTGATTATAGTGATTATCGTGGAAAGCAAAAAATAGGCTCTTTTCAAAGAACTCGAGATTCTCCAATGGGATAGCAAGTACGGATTCTATTTCTAACTGGCATTTGAGAATTCGAATTCGTATCAGTGCTATCTACGCTCGAGATAATCCCGTGAAATGAAGCTATTTCAAATCAAATCTCGCTCGGATTTCTTCCCGAAATCCAGAGGATTTCGTTACGGACCACATCCCGCAATATCTCCGGATGATCCCTGAATGATCTCCTATAAATGCCTCAAATAGAGCGCCAAAACGCGTCCAAAACAGCCGCAATTCGCTCCTTTTGTCTATTTCTCTCATTTTGTCCAATCTTTGTGGCACATTCGAAAATCATCAATACATATTTTCAAATCGAGCGCACAAAACTGGCGCATTTCCTCTATCTATTCCTCTATTCCTTCCTTTCTCTCCTTACTCTCTCAGAATCACATTCGAAATAGATCAATGAACTTTGTTTGATCGCTCAAAATATTCACGGGCATGTTCAAATGGAATGCCCATAACATGTTCCTCTCTCCATTCCCTCATCTTTCTCTCATCCGACTCTTCCGTTCTGCCTTCCCGTTCTTTACACTCTGCAACTTTCACTCCCAATCACTCTCTTCCCTCTCTTTCCTCTCCAATTCGATCCCCTAGCGCTCGAGCTCGTTTCATCGATTTCAAACATGTTTTGCGCAAATTCTAAACCAATCAAGGGGTTTCTGAAGGGCGCGCTGTATCGAATTTTATCGAATTCCTCTTAGAAAGGTTTCTGAATCTCTTCTCCTTCCCCCCCCTCCCTTCAATGTTTGTCTAACCCGCAACGTTACTCAGCGCGCAAAACGAGCGCGGTATTTTGCCTTTCTTTCTCCGTTTTGAACAAGCAATTATCCACAATAAGCACATCTCATGCTGCATTCTAAACACCGGTTTCGATCTTGTTTATGCCTTTATGGCAGTGAAGATTTATCGCCATTCATTCTTATTCTGCTTTCCTTTTTTTTTTGTTTTGCTGCCCATTTAAAGGCAGTGCGCACTAGCGCAAACGACTAGGCAATAGAGAGAGAGAAAGTCGTCGTCTCCCTTTTTTGCACAGTCTCTCACCGGTTAGAGCCACCCTAATGGCTCAAACAACTAGGCAAGATCTCATTTCGCCCTCTTTCTCTTTCCGTTTCACTTGCCGTTCAGAAAAATCAAGCGAACGTGCGGAACTGAGAGTTTCAAACTAATCACCCCTTTTACATCTCTTATTGTTCACTCATTCCTCGATTATCGCACGTAACCCCTCCATCTGAACCTCATTCACCCCTCATTCTTTCTTCTTTCTTCCCTCCCGAGTGGTTCTTCTCCCCTCTTCCTCTCTAGATTCAAGGTACGCGTCGCTGTGTTACTCCTTTTTGCGCATTCGTTCGGCTCTGAGCTGCCAAGTGGTCTTTGATCTCTCCTTTCATTTGATGATCTTTGTACTTTGATCTTTGATCTTTGATCTCTAATCTCTGGTCTCTCTAGATGGTCAAGACGATCAGCGTGGGCGGCATGGAGGAGCACCTGGCCGAGGAGCATGCGCAGGTAACATTAACATTAAGCTTTGATCTTTGATCTCTAACGGACTCCTCGTCCAGAGATCAAAGATCATGATGCTCGCGCACACTAGCTAAGAGAAACACATTAGGAAGCTTATTGTTGTGGGTGTTTTGGGTCTCAAGAGATCAAAGATCAGGGATTGGTCTTCAGTAGACAAAGGTGAAGAGGGTAGACGATCAGCGTGGGCGGCATGGAGGAGCCCCTGGCCGAGGAGCATGCGCAGGTACTTTTGGTCTCTCCCTTTCGCTTGGCCTCTGGATTACTCAACACAAAGATCAAAGATCATAGCGCTCGTGCTCACCAGCTAAGGGAAACACATTAGGAAGCTAATAGTTTTGAGTGGTCTGGGTCTCTAGAGATCAAAGATCAAGAATTGGTCTCCTAAAAACAAAGGTGAATGGTCAAGACGATCAGCGTGGGCGGCATGGAGGAGCACCTGGCCGAGGAGCATGCGCAGGTACTTTTAGATCAAAGATCATACCGTCGTCTATCCAGACGTGAGGGTATACCCATCCCAGAGAGGCGGCAAGAGCGCTTTAAGAACATACCTAAAGAGCATGCGGAGGTGTTAGAGGAGTTCGTTTAACTTACGAGACCATAGAAAACCTGAGGAGATAGTAAAATAGAGGTTGGGCGGCATCGAGGAGCATACGCAGGTATTATTACAAGGAGTTGGGCACTATAAATCAAAGATCATGATGCTCGTGCAGATAATGTACATGCTGGGGTATTAGAAGGGGTTGGATTTCTAGAGTTTAATGATCAAAGATCAAGGATTGGTCTCCAGTAGGTAAAGAGGACAGGCAATAAGCGTGGGCGGGATGGAGGAGCACCTGGCCGAGGAGCATGCGCAGGTAACATTAACATTAAGCTTTGATCTTTGATCTCTAACGGACTCCTCGCCCAGAGATCAAAGATCATGATGCTCGAGCAAACTAGCTAAGAGAAACACTTTAGGAACCTCACGGTTGTGGGTGATTTGGGTCACCAAAGATCAAAGATCAAGGATTAGTCTCCAGTAGACATAGATGAAGGGGTAGACGATCAGCGTGGGTGGCATGGAAATATTACTGATTCTTGCTCTGTCGGGTCCTCCGCCCCAGAGATCAAAGATCACAGTACTAGCGCTCAACACCTAGAGGAGAACCATAGAATAGGTTAGAGAGATATTGGCCATCCTCAAGTTTATGGGCAATTGGTTCTAGAGATCAAAGACGTCTATAGAGACCAAATATGAAGGGGGGGGGGTAGACTGAGGATCAGCGTGGGCGGCATGGAGGAGCACCTGGCCGAGGAGCATGCGCAGGTAACATTTACATTATGCTTAGATCTTTGATCTCTCTCCTCGCCCAGAGATCAAAGATCAAGATGCTTGAGCAAACTAGCTAAGAGAAATACATTAGTAAGCTCATGGTTGTGGGTGGTTTGGGTCTATAGACTCCTTAGAGATCAAAGATCAAAGACCAACATACAAATATGAAGTGGTAGTCGATCAGCGTGGGCGGCATGGAGGAGCACCTGGCCGAGGAGCATGCGCAGGTACTTCGCGCTTTCCGTATCACTTGCGCTCTCGCTCACTATAGCCGAAGATCAAAGATCAAACGGCTCGTGCGCACCAGCTAAGGATTAATGAGCAGGTTTACGGTTGTTTGGTTTACTAGAGTTCAAAGATCAGAGATCTTCCTGATTGGGGCCGAACATGAAAGAGGTAGGCGATCAAGGTGTGGGCGGAACGGAGGAGAACCTGGCGGAGGAGCATGCGCAGGTATTAATAACGCGATGCGTTGATCTTTGATCTTTTCGCACCCAGAGATCAAAGATCATAGCGCTCGTGCTCACCACCTGAGCGAGAGGCGATTATGAAGATAGTGTTCGGATAGTGAGCATTCTTGACTTAATAGATGATTGGATTTCCATAGATCAACGATCAGAGAGTATCCTCTATTAGCCAAACATCAGATGGGTAGAGTGCTGAACACGTGGGCGCGCTTAGGTCATCTTCGATAGGGAGTAGGTTGGGAGAAAAATATATTCTATATCTAATCACGGGTTGCTCTAAATGGTAGAGCTCTTAGAGGACGTTGTGCATTGTTTTTTGAGCAAGTCCCCGTTACCACTTTTGCCATTCACTCCCTCTCTCAAAGTGGGCGCAAGTGGCATGGCCATTATTCTAGAAAAATGATGATGATGGACGGGTAGAGTAGATTGGAAAGCCCATGAATGCTCTCTCCATTCTGCACGCTCTCTCGTCACACTGACAGATGAGAGACCGTGCGATACTCATGAAACGGAAAGGGCTCAACGTCCCATTCAAAATAATGTGATCGACGTGGTTATGCGAAATCTTGATCTTTTAGAGAACCGGGAGGGAAATATGTTGCCCGACCCGATTACGATAGTCTCCATGGTGTTTGTGTAGCTCTGTGATCATATTGTTGATGAGAGTTGGTGCGCGCGAGTGAAAGTTTTGTTGTTTTGAGTGATGTAGTGAGAGAATGATCGAAGATCGAATCTATGTCGATTGCCTGCACACTGGGTAGTCTAGGGGACAGAAAACAACATTATAATTCCTGTCTGGGAACCATAGTTGATGTAGGACCACATTATTTGTCTTCTAAACAGTTCGAATTATTGAAAAGACGACGAAGAGTCACGGAAAACCGACAGAGAATTCGTTTCAGTACGAAGAAGTCTTCACGGCCGCGGGCGACGTGATGAAGCACGCCCTTGATGTGCTCAACGACCCCGATTTCGAGGAGAAGAAGGGCGCGTGGAAGGTGAGGTAGGGTCCCCCCACAGAGGGATGAAGAGGAGAAGGGAGGGGCATACTCGGGGTTTACCGCACCCAAACCAGCTGGAGATCCTGAAAAAGCTAGTGGAAACGACCCAGACTTCGAGGAGAAGAAGGGCGCGTGGAAGGTAAAAAGTTATCAAAAAAGAAGAAGTAATAATTCGGAAAACAGAGTACGCAGCTTGCTTTGATCACACTGATCACATTGCTGCACAGCCTGTAGTGTTCCATCCCGTTTCGGCACTTTTTCTGCACAGAAAGCCATATAATGAGCGGCCTTTCGTCTAATTCGAAGTACTGGTTAGAGAAACCGTGACAGTTGTGCTGATACCGTGACACAGGACACTGTAGCTGCAGATCGGAAACAAGTCAGTTCACGATCGCCCCATTTTCAGCTCGACTGCTCCTCCGACGACGTGACCGTCCACTACAAGGACAACTCGAGCGGGCGCTACTTCGCCGGTCGGGTACGGTAGTTTGGGAGATCGAGAACTGACTGTTTAGAGGACTACGGTAGTCTTACCGTTACGGTTGTTTGGTTATCGAGAAGTGATTGCATTGATGGGTTGCGTTAGTCCGCGCGTTACGGGGTGATCGAGAACTGATTGGATTGATAGGTTACGGTAGCTATCGATAATACAAGGACAACTCGAGCGGGCGCTACTTCGCCGGCCGGGTACGGTAGTTGGGGCGATCGAGAACTGACTTTAGAATAGAACACGGTAGCCAATCGATCGATAACTTAGCTTTTGATGGGCTACGGTAGTCTAAGCGTTGCGGTAACTGAGTGATCGGGAACTGATTCCATTGATGGATTACGGTAGCCAATCGAGAACTGATCATTTATAAGGGGCACGATAGGTTATGGAAGACAATCGATCGATATCTGACCATTTTAAGGGGTACGGTGTCTGGGTTATCGAGAACTTATTGATTTGATAGATTGCGGTAGCCAATCGATCGATAACTGACCATTTTAGTGGGAACGATAGTTGGAGTGATCGAGAACTGATTCCATTGATGGGTTACGGTTGCCACTCGATCGATAACTGGTCATTTCAAAGGGGTAGGATAACTGGGCTATCGTGAAAAGATTCCATTGAAGGTTACGGTACCCAATCGATCGATAACTGAGATTGAAGGGTTACGGTACCCAATCGATCGATAACTGAGCTGTTGAGGAATACGGTAGCCATCAATATTCGTTAAACTTTGAACTTTCCAGTGCAAGATCAAGGTCTCCGCCAAGGACATGAACACCGAGTTCTGGGACCACCTGGACCGGGTACGGTATCGATTTATCGATTTGTTATTGTTTTTATTTTGTTATTATTGTTTTTATTGTTGCAGAACCACGAGTGGAACGACAACATCAAGTCGGCGCGTCGCGTCAAGAAGCTGTCTGCCAACACGGACTACTTCCATGCATGATACTGCGAACATTTACCCCATTCTTTTGCCGATTATCTCGAATGTGGCACTTCTGCAGGGCTTTTGGTCCGGAATTCTCCTTTTTTCGTTAATCTTTGTCTATCATGGTATTTCGAGATGTATGACCAAAAGCCGCAGAACCATCGTGTCGTGACCGCACAAAAGCGCACCCTGCACCCTGGCATTTTAACTATTTTCGAAAATAATTAAATAAATTCAGTACACGAGCAACGACGTGTTCATCATCAAGAGTCGCGAGGTCGTCGCGGCGAGGGCCATGAGAGAGGTTGGTCTTTGGTCTTTGGTCTGTGGACTTTGACGAATGAAGCTCAAAAGACAAAGATCAAAGATCAAAGATCATCTCCTCAGATCAACGGCGCGTACATCCTCGCGTGCCGCTCCGTCTCGCTGCCCAAGGAGATCCCGGAGGCCAAGGGATCAGTGAGGTGGGGATGATCTTTGATCTTTGATCTCTGATCTTTGGTCTTTGATCTTTGAATACCGTACCCTCCAATCCGTGAATACTTGCAGAGCCCACCTGCATGTCTCGGTGTCGCGCACGCGCCCCGACCCCGCGGTAAGACTACCGTATCCAGACTACAGTACTTTCATCCTACCGTAATCTTCCCCGCAGGACCCGGAGCACTCGTGCATCTACGACTACGTCATCTGCACCGACCTCAAGGGCATGATGTTCCGCAGCGCCGTGAACCAGGTGAGGAGGCTATATGGATGCCGTAACCGTGGCCAGGCTACAGTATTATAGAAATAAAACGTTCCGGACACACGACTGTATACGCTGAAATATGTGCGGCTCATGTAGGGGCGTGGCTTCACTTTGCGAAATTGCGCGGCAGCGTTTAACAATGCGAATTTAGTTTAACTCTATGTTTACTTCGTCTCCGCTAGTGCTTCTATCGTATTATAAGTTAGAAAAGTATAAAATAACGTGTGAAAACGGCGGTGGTGTAGTTCGTGTTCTGCCATTTCAGAAACCTCCCTAGTCGCTTACGGAACGTTATATTTCGTGGTGTATGACAAACTTTTAAACTTCTATGATACCGAAGAGCATCATACGCTGCACATGACTACCGTTGTGGGTGAATTTCTGGATTTTTTGCTAGTTCTGGGCATCAGTAAGTTTCCTACTAAATGTGGATGATAACATATCATCACTGATCACTACACAGTTCGAAACTGTTGGCTTAGCCTTGAGGAAGTTATCGTCGTCTTGAAACTTATCAGTTACCAGTTATCACATTAGTTATCCGTTATCAGTTATCACTTGAATTATCAGTTCCTCTCCAGGTGCTCGGTCGCGCGACGATGAAGGACATCGAGAACATTCGCGTGCACGCCAACACCGTGCTCCGGCCGCAGCTGTACCCCGGCCTGCAGTAGGCACCGTAACCCTGACCCTGATGATACCGAACCCCCGATGATAACCTGTCACCACCGTACCCCTTCCGTACCCTGATACCGTACTCTCCCTATATTTTGTATGAAACCGTGTCCTTTAGATACTGTCGTAGATGCCACTGTGCCCCGACCTGCAGTAGATACCGTACCATTGCCCAACCCCGACCGTTCCCCCAAGATATTGTAACCTGATGATGCCGTGCCCCAACCGTTCCCTTCTCACTCGCTTCGCCCATTCCTTTCTCGATTTCCACCGCTTAGTTCCCTGCAATAGTGAGTCACAAATTTAGACGTAAATTCGCATTGGGCCCATACGGATAAACGATTTCCCCTTATTTGCATGCCCTTATTCCTATTGCACAGTGATTGTCGTTGATGGAAGAGAGTGAAAGAAGCTAGCCAAACTATAAACCCCAATCCGAAAAGATTTCACCTTCTGTTCACACTCAAAATTCGTGCAGAATGCACAGAAAAATGACTCATCACTCTCAAATTATCGCCCTCACCTGTGTTCCAACTGGCAAGGTCAACTCTCGCTACCTATCTTGAGATGATATCTAGAGAAAGAGAAAGAGTTCATACACTCTTTCGTCTGTCTGATAGGTGAGAGAGTGTGTGAAATGAAGAGGCGGCGACTCGTATTTCGAACTCAACTACACAAGAGAAAGAGAGCGACCACTTGGAGCAGAGTTAGTAAGAGCGCGCCCAAAACAGCGGTGAAACATCGTTAGAGGAGGAAGAGTGAAACTGTTCGATCGCATCTTACCCATTCCTTTACTCATTTTTCTTACTTTATTCATATTTTAATCGTTGTTTGCCCGTTCTGTCCATTGAGATAGCAGCATCCTCCCGTGTGCCCTGTCTCGAAGATAGATACGCTTACCTTTTTTACCCTTTTATCGATTGAGTGATGAGTGCTACTGTCGATTATTCGCCCTCCAGCTCGGGATCTTCGATAACTTTGGCTCCGAGTGTCGTCTCCACACAGACGCTATCTTCGGTCAGTGACTCTCAATAGAGTATTCTATCCAAACCCTTCTCATTCTCCGTCTCACTTCTCAATTAGAACGGTCATAGAGAGGCAGGCCCTGGGCCAAAAAGTACAGAAAAAAGTCATGCCAAATGGATATTTAGCGGGTTGATACATTTCTTACGTTCTGGAAATACAAATTATCTTACAGCGCTTGTTCTCGAGAGCACGCAGTGTCCTCGGGAGAGGAAGCGAGAAGAGAGAGGTTGCAATGTTCCCTTACACTTCCAAATTGCATAATTCAGCGCCTCATCGCCCTACACGACTATGAACCAACCGATCCAAGGAGGTTTCTGGCATTCAAGAAGGACGAAGAGTTCGAACTGGTTGATGCGATGAACCAGGATGGATGGTGGTCTGTTTTTATGGAGTTTGGGGGAAGAAGTGACGGTGAATTCCAATTTATCCATTCAGGCTTGCTAAACATCTCTCCTCCGGTAAGAAAGGTCTCATTCCAAGCAGTTTTGTCGCGCGAGAATGCGATATCGAGCTGCTTGGGTACGTTTTTTTCTTGCCACATTTTTCCTTTCTTTTTCGCTTCCTTTCACCCAAAAAGATCAAAATCGAAGTAAATTTCAGTTGGTGCAATCTCGAGTACACCAGAAATGATGCGATTGCAATATTGAACGAGAAACTCGAGGACGGGAGTGCGGTCTATCGTTCCGGTTCATTCATCATTCGATCTTCCTCGAGTGGAAGCTACTCCGAGGCGCTTTCTCTGTCAATCAAGTGAGAACTATCGGCTCTTCTTTGATCTTTGATCTTTTCACCTCGAAGTTCCTGCTGAAACCATCTTAGTTTCCTGCTGTGACCCGAGAATCTGTTTTATTTTCCTTTCTTTCGCACATGCCATCTTTCTGATTACAATCGAGAAAGTTCGTTATGATATTAATTTACATTTAGGAGCTCACAAGACACTATTCTCCACTACACGATCGTTCGAGACAACGGACTATTACGAATTGCGTTTCAAAACAGAGGAGAATATGTGGAGGTCGCCTTCCCTAAACTTACAAAACTCGTTCAGTATTATGCTCGTGAGTTCACCAGTATCTTCATTAAAATGACATTTGTTTTTTAATAAAGAAACCTAGGATATCCGAGTGCGGTGAGACACAGGCTCACCTGTTCTGTCAAGAAGAAGATCGATGCTTGGGAGATTGACATCAGTGAGATCGACAAGGGAGAGCGACTGGGGAAGGGATTCTTCGGAGAGGTATGGGGCAATATATGGAATTGACACACATGGAATTTAAGCCCATTTCAGGTCTACGTAGCCACCCTTGACGGATGGAAAGTTGCTGTCAAGTCACTGCTTTTAACAAATGAAGATGACATCAAGCAATTCAAGCAGTTAGTTACATCCTGTTATTTTTTTCGGAAAAGTTACAGCGTTTCCGAATTCCGATTTCAAATTAAAAAAAATTCAGAGAAGCCGAAACAGCTCGGCGCCTTAGTCACGAGAACATTGTGAGAATCATTGGACTTTGTACCACCCCGAAAGAGCTTTCAATAGTTACCGAGTGAGTTTCGGCCATTTTTGCTAATTACTAAACAAAATATTGTCATTGTTCAGATTCCTTCCCGGGAAGGATCTCAGCAAATACTTGAAGCAGCTTGCTGAAGAAGAAACACCACCGAAAACGCTCTCGCAGAGGGAGTACCTCGAGATTGCTCGAAAAGTAAGCTGCACTCTCATAATTTTGATTCATATTTATTGTTTTGCAATTGCGAAAGTCTTGGAAGTGTTGACGATACCAGAAACATTCCCAGATCGCCAGCGCAATGGCTCATCTGGAGCGGAACAACATCGTTCATCGCGATCTTGCAGCGAGGAACGTGCTGGTTGGCCTATCACTCGATATCATCAAGGTTGTTTGAACGTTTATCTGCGATAGAAAATTCATAGAAAAATGTCTCTGTTCACTTCATGTGTTTACCGATAAAAAGCTGAAATCACTGTCTGAATAAACCTTTCTTTCAGCTCGCCGACTTCGGACTCGCTCGCGATATGAACGACAAGACGTACTACCGCAGTCAGAAGAAGGAGTTCCCGTACAAATGGACGGCTCCAGAGGCTTTTGTGTTCTATGGACCAGATCGCAAAGTCGCCAAAGTGAGTTATGGCATTCGAATCAGAATATGATTCAAATGCCCGATTTAGGAAGGCTGCTATTCATCAGCTTCTGACGTGTGGAGCTTTGCGGTTGTGTTATGGGAGGTCTATAACATGGGGGCGGTAATTTCAAAAATAAATACAATCAGACAAGGCAATCATTCAGTTGCCCTATGCCGATAAAGAAAATCATCTTATTTACGATCACCTTATGGAGGGAAACGTTCCATTGGAACGGCCAAGCACTTGCCCGGAGGAGACGGTAGGCTTCGTTCTCGTTTAATCTCGAATCAAATATTCAATGGTCAGGTCTTCAAAATGATGCGTCAATGCTGGTCGCTCAAGGCTGCACAGCGACCTACATTCGCGACGATTCTTCTTTTGATCGATAATTATTCAAATATGGAGGCTCAGAGCGATTCAGAGGAGGAAGATTTATGAGAATAATTTATGAAGAATTGCCAAAGTTTGAATAAATGAACAATCAGAAAAAGAACATAAGATACAACATAGGATAGAAGTTGTAATTTGCTCACACCTCGACCACAGTATTCAACTGAATTTTGGACAGGTTCACAGATCTGAGGTCATTCTTCTTAAAGACGATGTAGTCCCAACCGACAAATGTCAACAAATCACCCTCATAATGCCATAGCCGTTGACGAAACTGGAGATCGCTTGTGTAGAGCTGCAAAACAAGAGTTCAGTAGCACATTAACCCGCGTTCACTGTAAAAGCGGGATCCCTCAGGGCACCCATTCTACATCATTTCATGATGATAAGTCAAAGTTTTTAAAAAAATCTCAAAGATACCTCAATAGCATCGTTTGCTGTGCGGTAAGTTCGAGTACGTTGAGGGGGTGCGGTTTCCTCGATTTTCACCCCGAAGCATTCTTTGACAAATTCTTTATGCAACTCTGCAGTTATCTTCACTTGTAATGAATGCAGTTTGGAGTCGTCTCCTAGCATGATCTGATATTCTCAAAATAATTACTCTGGAATCACAATCTTTTTATAAAAATATCCTACCTGACGAATGGCGCACAAATCAACTGCAGTGAGAGGACACATTGACTTTATCTCAATCTCTTTCGCGCTTTTGACAAGGGTGCTCATGCATGCAAAAGTCATTTGCGGCAGTGTAAACACGACCGAACTATTCTGAAAATATCTGGCCCTTCAATCAAAAATAAAGAGATGCTTACTGAAGTGTCAATAAGCAATTTTTCGACAATTTTAAATTTGAGAAGAGCCTCGAGAAGACAATTTATTGGCTGAAATGAGAATCATTCAGATACAATGCGTTTGCGACATTATGAAGATCCAATTTCGAGAAGGAGCATATTTTTCCTCAGGTTTTCGAAAAACACACCTCACTCAGTCTTGGGTGCATGCTGATAGTAAGTTGTTTGATGCGTGTGTTCTTAGCCAATCTCTCCAGCCCATACTCGATGTGATCGAAATAGAAGTATTCACGGATGAGCGAGTTTTTCGACGGGGCACGCACGACAAGTTTGTCCGCGTTAGAGTAAAGCTGGAAATGCAACTACTGTTTTTTTCTTTCTAAAGTATTTGTCATTCATTCTCATATCTGGCTACGCCGTCAATCGGTGATGAGAATATATTTCTCAACTTACACCCAGAAGCACGCTCGTTGGAGTAATCGCCGCGTTGATTGCCCTTAGTTCCTGATGAATGGAGAGTTGAAGCTGGTCCAGCCTCTTGTTCAATCGCATTCGCAGTCGACTGGGGAGGTCGAGGGACTTGAAGATCTTGACAAGCAGCTCGTTCGGAAGGCCCATCAAGGTCTGGAAAAAGTTTTGCTAGATATTGATTGAAATGCATAATATTACCTTGTTCGCTTCATGGTTCTCTCCACCAAGGTCGTCCATTGCTTGATAATAACGCTGAGTGACAATTGATTTTTTGAAATAAAAAAATCAGCACATTTCTTCTACAATCATCAAGCGTGGCTTGTGCACACTTTGGTACTGTAGGCGAGGACGCAAGAATAACTCTCAGTCCGATTGCGCTGAATTATCCATTTCTTATTCTAGAAGTGTTATCATTTCAATCTGATGAAAGGCAGAAGTTGATTTCAAAACTTTTCGTATTTTTTCCTTTCGTATTTTTTACTGCATAAATCACTTGATAAATTGATATGAGTCATTTTTTGAGGTATAACAGTGCATTGACGAATAATTACATCGTAGTTGTTGAACATTGCTTTATCAGTTCTGTCAGAAAATGAAGTTTTACAGAGGTTACTGATACACCTGGACCACACGATTGAACCGAATTGGGGACAAGTTAGGAGTAATTGGACTGTCTTTAGTGAAGACGATGTGATCCCAGCACACCATTGTCTTCAGGTCGCCCTCAATATGCAACAGGTTCTGACGTAATCGATAACCTTCCGAAAAGAGCTGTAAAATGCTATATTTTACAAATAATTCTAACATAATTAAATATTTTAATGGATACCTCCACAGAATCGTTCTGTGTGCGGTAAACTCTCGAACGATTAGGGGTTTCCGTTTCTTCGATTGTAACTCCGAAGCATTGTTTTATGAAGTCTTTATGCGTTTCTGCAGTTATTTTAACTTCGAATGATCGCATTTCACAGTCATTTCCCAGCATTTTCTGAAATACAACGAAGTTCACTCTGAAACTCTCTACAAATATTACCTGACGAATAGTGCACAAATCCAGCGCGGTTAGGGGGCTGAGGAGCTTAATGCCAATATTTTCCGCGCTTTTCGCAAGATTGATCAGACATGGAACGGTTAGCTGAGGCAGGATGAAACCCTCCGAATCGTTCTAAAATTTCTTATTAACAGCAATCCAAAAACAAAGGTGCAAGATTGCTCACAGACGATTCAATTGTCAGCTTTTGCTGAACAGCAAAACTGACGAGAGCTTCAATAACACGATTTATCGGCTGAAATGATTGTTCAAGCCACCCATACTGAATTTTGGAATAATATCAGACCCACCTCACTCAACCTCGGATTCATGATGATTGTAAGCTGAGTTACGAATGTGTTACGAGCCAATCTCTGCAGGCCGTACTCAATATTATCCGAAAAAGAATATTGACGAATATACGAATTTCTGGAGGGCGGGCGGATAACGAGTTTGTAAGCGTTCGAATGAATCTACAAACGCATAACTAGCAACATGAAAAAAACAGAATCCCCGAAAAAATGCATGAAAAGTAGCACAAACTTACACCTAGTTGAATTTTCGTCGGAGAAATGATTGCAGTTATTCTCTTTAGCTCTTGATGAATGGACAGTTGGAGCTGATCCAAACTCTTGTTGAGTCGCATTCTTAGACGGCTGGGAAGGTCGAGAATCTTGAAGATCTTGACGAGAAGCTCGTTCGGAAGGTCCATCAGGGTCTGGAAGGCAATAAAGCTTGCTAGATATTGAGAAAATTTGATAAAATTCACCTTCTTCTCTCCAGTGATTGCTGCATCAACGTCGTCCATTGCTCAATTCCACTTCTGTAATTATTTGTGATAAATTGCTTGTAATAAAACGAGCGTCGCCAAGCGTCGCTTGTGGGCACTAGCGTATTGTAAACAAGTGCCAAACTCTCAGCGCGATTGCAGTGCTGACAGACTGCTAAGACTCGCTCGGTTAACATCGCTCGGTGAAACAAAATATCTGAAAATCTTTCTTCCATTTCGTAGATTCCATGAGCAGCTCATCACCGCAGCTCAAGAAGACGAAAGACGACTCGACTAATCTAGACTTCTGCGGAATATGCGGCGAACCGCAAGAGCGTTTGCTCACTATTTCAGTTGATTTTTTTCAGATGATGTAAGCAATTGAATCTTGAAATTCATAAACTGATAAAATCGGATCATATTGAGTCAATTATGATGTTTTCTGAAAATAATTAATGAAGTGATTCAAGAAGGACGGTTCGATGACTGATAAATTCTTTATGTTTGAGTTAGTGATAAAGACGAGTGGAGGGACTTCGAATTCAGTATTCTACTCCACTTCTGATGTCCTTCCGGAATCGCTTGCGACAATCTCTGGTCTCGCTGGGGTCAAGCCCATTGCATGAAGCGACTGTCGATACTTTTCATCACGAATCTGAAATTGCAATGTACAAAAAAGGGTTTTTCTTTGTAAATTCCGACCTCCCTGAGTGCCTTGAACAAGAAACACGCGAGAACGACTGAAATATGTTATGTTGAGGTTAGAAGAGAAGAAGAAAGTATTATGGAAGTTTAGAAATCCCTAGTATCTTTCCCCTAGCATTCTCTTAGCATTTCCAATTAACAATCTTTCACCTACATTCTTGCACGAAATGAATACGAAGTTAACCTCTTACGAAATCACTAATGAACAACTTACTGAGGAACACGCAGTAACCCATGCCGATGCCTCCCCAGATCAGATCTTGTCGAGATTCCTCCTTGTAGTATTCGTCGGATCTCGTGTAATTCCACTTGCTCATGGTTCGATTTTGCTGGTCGCGAATGCCCTCTTCGGCTGAAATTTGCAGGTGGTGATGACTAGAGTTTGAAATACGGGTCACCGTATTTTCTTCTTGCACACTCTCTCACCGGTCAAAGAAATTCACATTTCAAAATCTAATGGTGAATGAACTAGACGTAAATAGACAAATATTAAATCGTTCATACATCTAATTTGGTGAAGAGACTTCAAGTCTCGTCGATTACCGATATGAAAATTCACCCTCCCGTTTCTGAACTATGCTACATACGCTAACATTAGCGCAGAAATTTGGAAAAATCACTCGAGTAGACCAATCCCTCGTTGATGAACCACGCTGAGCTGGCGAGCCACCATAATATGCCGATGATCTGAAAGACAACAATCCGGCGCATTTTTAATATTCGGTCACGCCGAAACAACCGTTACTGATTACATCACTGTTCAATCAAGAGTTGCAATGGAAACAATGAGGCTCACCGTGAACACAATGTAGGCGATCAGCAGTCCCGTCACCTTAGAGAGATCAAAGATCATTCAGGAGATCAAAGATCAAAGATCAGTCAGGAGATCAAAGATCAAAGATCTAATTTCCGTCAAGAGATCAAAGATCAGTCACCTTGCATACGCAGCCAGCCAATCCAGCTGGGTGGGGAAGAATGGCGAGAATAACGAACAGGATTCGACCCTACAATTTGCGAAGAATTTCTGCATTTTTCCATAGAGAATGGAATTGGACAGGGTGTGCTTGCAAGTTCAACCAATTCACAGATCGCTCTAGAACTTCTTAGTAGAGCGACAAAGTGGACGAGAGGAGCAGGGGCGATGAACAAAACGGCACTTCTTGGATATCTGACTCAGCTTTCGCTCACAAAGTGTTCTATCCCTCCCATTCTCATCCCGTTTTGCGAGCTGTTGTTCTGGGCCAGTTATCCTAGAGGTACCGTCAGCGCTATCTTACGGGTAAAAACATCGAAACTTTTTGGATATCTGGCCCAGAACAACAGTTCGCATTGGCAAGACGAGGTGGGAAATGAGAATGGTAGGGATAGAATACTCTGTGAGCGAAGGCTGGGTCTGATATCCTAGAAGTTCCGTCAGCACTATCTTACGGGTAGAAACATCGAGGTGCCAGTTGGACCGAAGTAGATCTGCGCTTCTTCAGTTCACCGGACCAGCCACTCCCTCCCTTACGTCCCTCTCATTCTCTCTCCTCCTCTACCTTCTACGCAGGGGCAGAGCGGTGGAATGAGTGGGGGCTCTTCTGGTGAACTCCGCAAGTTTCGTCAGC
>LS495125.1:66442-79156 GCA_900490845.1 Pristionchus japonicus | reverse complement strand
ATGGTAATTTCTCTCACCACGATTGTAAGCGTACTGTAGAAAATACGCGCGGTACATTTCCCGTGACCTATTTTCGTCAGTCTCTAGTTCGACTCTCGTCCCAACACGTCGTCTGTTTATTTCTCTCGTCTAAGAAGATAAAGTAGTGCCTTACTACTCGCCGTCACCTCGCAACACCCGCATACACAACATAATTGGCCCCGTCATCGGAGCAATTCTACAATGGAAATCATGCTGTCAGTTTCTTTTTGAACGCCTTCATGTCATTAGTTGTTGATCGTTCTGCATTGCAGGTTGTCGGCGAGATTGGACATTTCTGAGACGGGTTCAATACAGCGGCCAAGAAAGCATACAGCAATGTACTATTCAGAAGAAGTCATTATATCTGATCTCCGAGCGACGAGAAGGAAGAATATCGTCAATTTTGTAATAAATTATTGTTGGAAACGATAAATCTTTTACGAGAAGCACTGTTATACGCATGAGATTTTTCAATAAACACTTTTCTTGCATGTCTGTTTTGCTGAAGTATACCCAACCTCAATGTGTTGCATCAATCTAGATGATCATTTACACTCAATTTTTTCATTCATTGTCTTCAATTCGATGCAGCATTTGCACTGATTCGAATTCTCACATCTTCGACGTTCGTATTTCTTCTCTGAGCCCTGTTCATTCAATACGATGCCTAACCGATCAGACCAATGGAGAATGTTTGAACGAACGGTTCTCGTCAAACAGAGGCTCTGTTCACAGAAGGGCGTTTTTCTACGACGGCATGGACTCTCAACGTCCTCTCGTTCTTCACTCGTCATTCCATCAACGTGTTCCATCAGAATCGTCCCGAGTTGATCCTTCCTTTTCTCGCCTATCCCTTTCACCGCTCTTTTTTTTCTTGTTGGTTCTCCTTTCCTACTCCAACGAACCATTCCAGACTCCTACACAGTCTCAGAGCTGCAACAATTTGCATAAATAAAGAACATACAAGAACGAATGAGAACGAAATAATGAAGCCAAACTTGTAAGAACTTGACGGGTTTGGTTGTGTTATTGTCAATTTTCTGCTTCTCGGATCTGCAATGCGTCTACGCGTACCTAGATGCAAAGAACTTCCCAACAGTTCCGGGGAAAACAATCGGAGAGTTTCCTTGCATCACGAGTTGAAGGCTCCGACTGGACAACTGGAAATTTATGAAGATAAATGTTGGCTAGTCATAGAGATCCGCTTCAGATTCGCCTACTGTTGACGATACCTTTCGTCTAGTCTGTTTGTGAGCGACTGGAGGCTGGATAGGAGAACGACAGTATTGTAATTTATTGAAGTGCGTGATAAATTATTTCGAACGAAGCATTCATTGTTACAAAGGCATGAAGACATACGCATATTTACGTGTGCATCTTTACGATCCCATTCAGAACATATTCTCGAGTTTCTGATCAATCCCTTGACCACTTCGTTGCACTGTTAACATCGGGTTTAGCAAATGTCTCACTGTTCCTTTCTCTTTTTCTCTCCGAAACGGGCTCTCTCACTGCAAATTGAGGCTCGCCTCTATCCAAACCGCTTGATCTCGTCCACATCTAGGCCAATGATGAATGTATTGACTCGGACTAATTAGACTTTGCGGAATTGAAAGGAGGTTTTTGCACTGAAGAGCAGTCAGGACTCCCATCCCCTTTCTCACAATCGATTCCCCTATCTCAGTCTGCACCAACTAGATCGGGCGACAATATTGCTGGACACATTGCTTCGTTACCCTCGTGCTTCCTTACCAACCTTCCTCATCAATTTCTGATCATTTCTTCAGACACCTACACTGTCTCAATGCTGCAACTAGCGCAAAGCAGTAGAGTTGAAGCACGATTGATTATAAACGAATAAAGGTGAGCCAGCGATTGCTATCATCCCGTTCCTGGTTTTCTTCTCGTCATCTTTCTCTTCGCAAAGTTGAGAGTGTGTAATAAAAAAATTTGTTGGCAATGTGATCAAACTGCCCTCATTTTCATTTATCATTCGCGTTGTACCTGTGTGTGCAATGCAGTTCAGAGTGGAGAGCGTGCTCACCTGGGCTGTGCGATAATTTTACGGCTTCTCACGCTTCCATGCGCTCTCGTGGCGCCTGATCGGTGAAAGAACATTGCGCGATGAGAGACCATTTTCGCACAGCCCAGGTGTGCACCAAATGAAGAGGCGATGATCGGTTTTTCGAAAACAGCTTTTTGCGTGTTTCAGTGGTCGTCTTCCCCGTCGTGTAATGCCTGTCCGGCCTGTAGTTGGAGCTGCGGCCAGCCTCTGCCTCCATGCCTATCGTGGCTTCGGAAGGGAAGTGCTTCTTCAGCCCTTCGACCGGTATCGTGGTCGTACGCAGCAAAATGATCAAGCAGCGCCCTCTGTTTCTGAAACCTCGTATGGCGGCAAAGTCATGTCCGGCGCATGTCACATGTGAATTAAGATAGGGAAAGAAAGAGAAGTGCATGTAGCTCATTCAGTGCCTATTCAACATGTCCTCGCCATAAGTTGGGGTTGATGGTTGATATTAAACTGTCAATGAAAGCATTGACATATTAGAAAAAAGGATGTAAATAAGGTGGGTACTATTCTCCAGCTCGCAAAATGTTTAGCCTCGTAGGGGGCTCGAACCCCTGACATTCAGATCAAAAGTCTGACGCTCTACCAACTGAGCTAACGAGGCTTCGAGCGCACTACCTGTACATGTGGTACACATTCCCTCGAGCAAACGATTTATTACAAGCACCGAACGCTACAACATGGCAATGAAAGTACAATACGAATCTCGTACGCCCTAGCCTTAGCACCTATGAATCTTCTGCAATACTGGTGATGAGATCTCCGGGGATTTAATATAAAGTTCGTTAGGTCAATGGTATGAAATGTATCGTCTAGATATGAGCAAGATCAAGCAAATTACAACTGAAAGGTAAAAGTACATTTACAAGTTCATCCTAGCAACTTTCTCGGCGAAACTCTCCTCCTGTGCCTCTATCTCCTTCTCCAATCTCTTCCTGACATCCTCTTCCTCGCCTATGAAGGAGTCCTTGTAGGCCCACTGATCGGCCGCGTCGCGTCCGGCTGCGCGGCAGTGCGCCGCGACGCGTTCGTCGCTGACGCCGTCCGCGACTGGCGCGTGGGCAAGTGGCGAGTGCCACCGCGCGAACCCGAGAACGTCCAGGCGTCTGTAATGAGTTGCAGTCTTACTCGAGTTCAAGGTTCGCCAATTTCCAATATGTTTCAGCTCTAGTTCAAGCTTGAAAATCTTTAAACAGAACAGTGTGAGTAGGTAATATCAGAAGAAGAAGAAAATGAATAAAATGCAAATCAATACTACCGTGCTTCTCCTGACACCCTAATATCTACTGTAGTAATCGATCATTCAATACCGTACTTCTTCTGCCAGCCGTGCAGCATGAAGTCGCGCCGGGACCAAACGGAATTCGTCAGCCACCCGTCGCGACACCATCGCTGAGGGTGCGTCTGCAAGGGATACTGTGGATCTATCAATGAATGTTGAATACAGTAAACTAGGCCACCTGTGGGATGTGAATGTTTTCTTCTCGATTCTCCACCATAATCGCCCAACGCATTATTCTCTAAGTTTATGTTACTCGTGAAACACACAATGACGCCAATGTTTGCTGGGTTACTCAAAATTCGCCTTCGAGCTCTGTCCCAGTCATGTAGAACTCAACAATGACTCAACATTGTTTCAAATCGACATCATCAAAATAGTCAGGATTAATCAGGATTAGTCGCAGATCCCCTCCTCACCTTATTCCGTATCTCGATCCCGTCCATCCTCCTTCCCGCCATCAGCGCACGCGTGCACACCACGTAGTCGTCGAGAGAGGGGAAATCCCTTGGGAAAGGGTAGTAGGTAAAAGTCAGAGTTTAGAAGCCAAACAATCCACACCATGATTGGAATATTAACTTGAACATTGTGTGTTTCTGCAATAACCCAATAGAAAGGAGGCTATCTAGGCACAATGAAGCTTTCAGAAGCCTGAGATACTTAGCAACAAAAAAGACACTCACTTCGACTGCCTCCACAGCTTCTCACACTTCTCCCTTCCCTCTCGCAGCTCGGGCAGGGCGAACTCGAGAAGGACGTTCTGGAATGTGATTGTTCATAGAAGGGCCTCAAGCTCCGCCCACTTTGTGTGGACTTGATTCCCGGATAAAACATCCATAGAAGGTTCATGCGAGGATCGATGGCTTCGAGATCGAGGACGACCCACTCATAAACAATATCTCCTCTGTTGCAATGACAAGGAGAAGAAGAGGAGAAGGATTACAAGAATGAAAATCTGGGAGATGGAGATGCAGTTTGTCCTCACATGGATCGCTCCATTGTCCGTTCCATGGAAGCTGTCTGGCAGCGAGAACGCCGCGTCCGCCCAGTGCTTGAGGAAGCGACGGGAGAATTGGGAATTTCTGAAAATCTCTGCGACCTTTGAGAATTTTGTTGTTATTGAACAACGGAAAAGGACTGTCAATCAACGCTTCCCAATCACAACCGCCCTCATAGCGCGCGTGAAACATAGAATGGCTCGCAATATCTGTCCAGATTTTCTTACAGATGATTCACGGTAACGTGTTCACTACCGCATTGCCTACATGTTTCAGGTTTCTAGAGGAACTGCCGTACCCGGGGTACGGTACCCCAGACTACCGTACCCCTCTACCGTACCTAACAAGATAACTGCCCTCCATCACTTCATGATTCACCATTTGTCGAAGTGCTACGGTACTCTGTATACCGTATACATATTCCCCTATTTCGTACCTCGACTACCGTACCCTACGCACAACCGTATCTCTGAGCACCGCACCTCACAATATAGCTGCCTGCCATCACTTCGTGATTCATGATCCGATCATAGAAGACGACGTGTGTACTCTGGTTGGTGGGCAGGTACTCTTCTGGAAGGGGAGAGATCAAAGATCAGTACATCCCATCAATCTAGATGTCAAGCAAGTAGATACTCTTCTGAAAGGAAACTTTCATGAGATACTGAGCATGGAATGAGGCATCAATCAAATGATTTCGTCTAAGTTTCACAGTTGTATCATTTCCTTTTCGTCTTGCTGGGAGCTGATGCAGTTTTGAACTCTTGCAGAACTCGAAGCTCAAAGATCAAAGATCACTGACCAACGAGATGGTTCGGATTGACCACGCCCACATCCGCATCCAGGAAGAGTGCCCACTCCTCGTCCATGGTATCCAGGAGATGCCGGATGATGCAGTGACGGTGGAACATGAACTGGAAGATTGGAGTTTGATTTTATTCGACAAATCGTCGCATCATCATCTTTAGCAGTTGCGTCAGAGTTTCAAGCTCCCTTTGACTCATTGCTGCCTGGAGATTACTATTTTTTGAACCTGCTTGTTAAGTGAGCCCTTTTCGAGAGTGGGTTAATTGGACTGATACAACTGCTGCGAAGACTCACATCCGGCTGCGGGCAGGCTGCAGCCCAACTCTCATTGGATGCGGCGTTGGCTACGTGTGCGCGACCCAATGATTCCTGCTCCCCCTACCCACATTGTTCACTTATCTCCTGTCATTGATTTTCGAAAGCATTAAAAATATCTCACATCCGGTTGCGGACACGCCGTAGCCCAGCTCTCATTCGCAGCGGCATTGACGATGAGCAGTCGATAGCCATGAGCAGCGGCGTAGCAGTGGACGGTGGAAGAGGCAAGGGCTGCAGAAAGTATCGTATTTTGCTTTCATGAATCGTTATACTCCTTCTAGCATTCCTCAACTCAGCATCCCTGGACTAAAAATGTAATATGCTCGGTAGTAGTGCACCGTGGTATTCCTTATTTTCGCCAAATTTAGATGCCCTTAAACTGAAACTACTAATTTTAAGAAGTGTCCGTGCACTGTGGAGGGCTGTGGAGAACTAAGGATAATGTGTTATTGATTCAACGTCAGACGAATCTTGATTGGGTGAAGACGAATTTTTTTCAGCTCGTAAGCAAGAAGTGCATTGTTCAAGGCAGCAACAAAGTGAAGAAATGTGAACTGTGTAACTCATCGCAAAGATCAATTGCGACAGGTTCAGATTCAATCAATCAATAAACGCCACCCACCGTACTGATCGTCGTGCGTCGAGTCTTTCAGCACGACGACGATGGCGATCGATGGCGCGTCTTCTGCAATGGGTACTGTAGGTAGGGAATACTGTAGGCAATTATCGACTGAAGAATAATTGAAAATTGAAGTCAAAATTCGACAAGGAACGACTTGGTTTTTACTTCTTTCTCGTTTATGTTTCATTCTTACTATGAGACCCATTACAATCGGAGAAAGCCAATTTTGTTTCCCGTTTCAGTCGAACGAAAAACAATCACTTTTCGATTTTCCGAACTCGAGCTATTCTCAGTTACTTTTCGACAAGACGACGTTTCCCACTTCTCACCACTTCGCTCCACTGTAATCGGCAGCCGCACCACCTCCGAGTAACGCGTCATCCACCAGGTGAAGCCGAGACCGTAGTTGAGTTCCTCGATGAGCTGAAAAGGCCAAAGATCACCTTTCCAGGTGCTGGCCTCCACTCTTTCAGTACTCGTTCAAGTGAAAGTTCAAAGATCAACTACTCCATGCATTCACTACTTGGAACGATGCTTATCCGTTCGCAGTAGTCTTTTGAATGCATCAGAAATGAGCTTTGTAGAGAATGCATGTAGTGGAACGAATATGTTTCATTCGTTCGATATTACGGACTTCTCCGAGTGAACCCCAATTACATTCTCGTTGGCCATTTAACCATTAAAACTGATTCACTTCAATGAAGAAGTCAACTATCAAATTATCTACTCAACGCGTAATGAACCCACCACTGCAAACACAACCGCCAGTGCCAGCAGCCCGGCCAGACAGCAGGTCGCCCTCCTCCTTCTCAACCGCCGCATTCTGCGCCGCTCCTCGCTGAGCTTGGACGGGTTCGAGGCGGGTCTGGAAGGAGATGAAGTTGAATTCGTAAGTTGATGAACAAAATTACTTACAATTAGGTCAAATTTGCGTGCTTTTTGAACGCTTCAACTTGTACAACCCGAAAAGAGCTTCACTCTTGAAATAAGACCCTAGGCCATGAGACTGATGAAGATATTCGACCCAATACGAATAACAAGAATGCATCTCATTATAAATTTGGCAAAAACTGACACCACATCTCCGAAAGGATGTCACATTGAATAATGAGTCTGCTCATTCCTATACTCAAATTATGAAAAAAAGACAAGGACCGGATTCTTCATTCGAACGCTCCTAGACTGGCAAGTTGGGCACCTCTATATTTTGTGAATTGCCGGAAACCCATTAGAGGCGGCCGTGAACGATCAGAGATGAAAACAAATGGTTGTCATTATAAAATTTGCTGCAAAAAGTGTACTAGACAATATCTTTCTTATCTTATCTTTCATCTATGGATCTTCGAGAAGAATATCAAAGGATAGAAAGATGTAAGAGTTGAGAAAATGTAGAGCTGCATCTGACAGCCCTATGAGATGAATCAATGTTGTTGACATTTTAGAATCATGAAAAAACGATTTAATGAAAATGGAGCACTGAGAATGAGTTCTTTTTAAGAGAAATTGGGGAAAAGTCGGCAACTAAGCCCTTTCTATTCCTTTCTTAACCCTTTCTGATTTCCTCCCTCAACGCTTGCTAATTTCCTTTCTCTCACGCCTCAAGAACAATGGGAGTGTGGGAAATGCCCAGTCTGTCTTCCAACTTCAGATAAATAGCCTTTCAGTGTTCTTGCACAGAGTCGGCTAATCCCATAGGGATCTTTGAAGTAAGAGTCGAATACCAGATATTCTTCTTCAAATAAGTCAGTCTCCGATTCTTCTCGCCTACGGTATCCCCAATCCACCGTACCTGATGCCCTGCTCCTCCCTCCTCAGTGGATCGTACTCGCCGTACAGCCCGCTATCCTCCTCCTCCTCAGCTCCGCCAATCGATTGGTCTACCGTACTTCGCGAGGCTACCGTACCCCGATCTACCGTGGTCGGTGAGCGAGTGTCCGCGCCGGGACGCCAACTTGCATCTGCAGGGAAATGTTATTGATTGAATTCGATTTTTTGTAGAAAAGGACCGAAGATGAAATCAGAGCAAGCAGACAATTCGATATTACGAAGACACTGTGAAACACAAGCCAGCATGCAACGAACAATAACCAATCCACACAGAAATTCTCTCGCAAACCGATCAAACACGTAAACAACAGCTGATCAGAAGAAATTAAGTTTATTTGAAAAGCAACTGAAACTGAAAATATCCACCCAGAAACTCTCTCAGAACCGATCAGGCGCGTAAACAACGAATCCCAACTGGTTTACTCACTCTCGAGAGCTGTGCCAAAGCAACTGCCCTCTCTCCGTTTACTATTCTCACTCTCTACTCTCGAAATGCCATTGCACACTAGCTACTAACCGTTCTCTCGCCCATCCTCTCATTGAGCTCTCTCAAACCCACGTACTCTCTCGTCGGCAAATGAAGTGATTGCTCTCTCCATTCCGTGTACTCTCTCGTCTCTTTGATTGATGATAGAGTGCAAGAAATGGGGAGAGTTTTCCTTCACTTGCCATTCCTAATGCATAGCTCGTGACCTTTGCCCAATTAGAACTGCGCCGAAAAATAACCACTGCAGCGAGGAGGAATGACCGAAAAAGGAAGCGGGAGTAAGGGGAAATTCGTCGAACTCTCGAATGAAATGAATCATTGGCCGGGCTGATCTGTCACTCTATTTGTTTAGATTCGACTCCAATCATCAGGAATCATAACCGTCACTGTTTAGATGATCATATACAAATTATGAGACCGGATGCTGATTCTTCAACTTCGAATCACCAATGACGAATGGGCAAGTAACTGATGATGAAAAGCTCGATCAAAATGTTGGATCAGATGACTCAATGATTTCCTGGGCTGCGAGAAAATGAGTAAGAGCATGAACACACCTTCCCCCCATGACTTACCCCGCAAATCCAATGGTCAGACTCTGTTGTCCTTCCAGAACTCGCTGTGGAAAGTGAATGATTCTCCGACTCTCTCCATTCCACCCACTCTCTCCCTCTCTCTGACCACCACACAGTGCAAATTTGCTCGGAAAAGTGCTCAAACAGAGAGAAAGTGCGGAGGGAAAACGACAAATCTTTCGGGGCTCATATTCAATAAAGAGGGAATTGAAAGGAAATGGGCAGGGACCAATGCAATCGCACAAAAGAATGCTGCGTTGATACACAAGCGTTAGTTCACCACTTGCTAGCAAACACTTTCGATGATTGCCTAACTCTTTCGACTCTACGCACTCCCTAACTCTGTCTGGCAGCATCCCTTCTGCAAACTCTCCATCTCTTGATCACTCATTAGCTCATCAGCAGTCATTTACTATGTTTATCCTGTGCATAATTACCGAACGCTAATTAGATTAGTCATCAATTTATCTACAAGAAAAGGTAAAGGGAACTAGTAATCTAAATCACTCACAACTAAATAAATGCGGGTACGACTACAGAAGATATTCACAAAACTATAATGGGTGCGAATTAATCAAAAAAGTAGTGATAGTGAAAAAGCAAGTGAGTTAGATGTGTCTAAAGAATAAGTGCTACGTGCGAAAGAAACATTACAGGACATTACAACATACAAACAAAAGGTGTACACAGGGAATGATTGGGAAGGGGAGTGCCAGTGCACATTATTCGTGAGGTGCAGCAACCTCATGTAAGAACTGAAACGAAACATAAGCATTTATTCAGGAACTACTTCGGTTACTGATCCACAGCGGTGAACACTGAGTGGATATGTAACCGATAACTCTGGTGTGCGCCCCAATTTGGAATAACGTTCCTTCCAACTTGCTACCAAGCTTGCTGACAACTTGTGGCGGCACACCAGAGAAGCCAATCTTTTCTACGCTAACAACATCACATGAACCACAAAACTGAGTGATCACATACTCGATCCCCCTTCTTTTTCGATTCCAAAAAAGTCTAATTACCTGTCATGGTCGTTGGTCCCTTCTTTCTCCAATCACATACCTCCTCCCTGCAACAAATTAAATTAGTTAGTGATCGATTCCATCGTACTGGCACAAATACCGTAGCCTACTAGATGATAATCAGTCGATACTCTCTCTTCCGATACTTCCCAGGACTTGTAACCTTCTCTGTTCATGTTTCTTAACTTCACCAATTCATCGAAAAGCCATTTATTTGCAAGCTCATCAGCGCAAAAATAGTTAGACAGAGGCAAGCATGCACGCAAACTGGAAAGGGTTAGACACAGTCCGAGTAAAATGCATTGTTCAAGCTCAACAGTGAGAGAATTCCGATCTTATGCGGAATACAAAAGAAGAAAGTGGGTCTATCTAGAGGTAAAGTGAAGCAAAAGGCACAACAGTTCGTATGATGTGTCCTAGTAATGAATGTACAATGCAAAAAAAGAGTAAATCAGATTTACCGTACTCTACGAATATACCGTAACCTATCACAATGGGACTCGAGTAAACTATCGATCGATAAATAAGGCACAATGCGTACAAGTCTATACAATCAGTTCACAGAGGCAAGTATTCTCGAGTGTAAAATGAAAATTCGAAGGGAGCAATACTGAATGTGATTCACACGTGAAAAAAGTCTGGGATGGAAGCCGGGGAATGAGAGGGAATGTTGCGCCAGAGAGCCGGGAAATCGTTCATCGGCAGCGCGAGCCGGCTATTAGATCGCCACGGCCGGGCTCTTCTTCACTTTCTCGTGCACGAAGGCGGTGAAGCCGCGCAGGAACTTGGGGTACTCGCGCTTGTAGACGTGACGCAGCGCCGAAGTCGGCACCCAACCGCCCGGGTGCACTGGAAACAAATATAATCAGTTATCAATCTTTTTTAATAATTTATTAGAACCCCACGACCAATGGACCGATCAACGAGAACAAAAAGGCTGCTCATTTGTTTAGACACCGCAACCACATTTCGCCTGTTCGCACGCGCAATCAACACATTGGTATTTCTTCAAGAGCATTCACTATCGTACTGTTACCATACCGTAATCATATGCTACCGTAACCAATCATTACCGTATTCGATCAATACCGTAACCCTACCGTACTCACCCGAGGACACGTAGATGACCTTGCACGTGAAGGCGGAGCGGGGCAGCTGCGAGAGCGGGCGGTCCTGCAATGGAGAAGAGTCAATCGATAACTGGATACAGTAATCGGATGAACGAACGATAACGCTTGGCTTTTTAAATTATTTTTAGTGCACTCCCTACATTGAAAGCAGCAGTCAGGATATCATCTGCTAAACTCTCATAAGAGTTTCGTTACAAACTATCACCAGGGATATTCGCTTGTGATCTTCACTTCTTTTCTTATTTCAGTTATTTCTCAAATCACTCGATCACCCTCGATCATCCGTCATTCACAGTCGATCTTACGTGTAACTCATTTAGCACCAATCCACCTACTCACGTTGCACACCAGCTACACCAATCGAAACGGGCCTTTTTCTCAACTGTCCCGTTATTTAAGCGGATAGACCAGTCAAGGCTTTTGTAACTAATTAAATAATTAATTAAATAATTAAACTAACATTCGGATTCTCCACAAACGTCTCGCAGATCATGGACACGGTGAGGCCGACGCGGACGGCCGAGGAGGAGCCGAGCTGCGAAAAGAATCAGTCAGTGATCGGCAACAAATCAAGAAACAGGAGTGGTTAATCGAAGTTGAATCGAAAAATTTCAACGCTATCAAGAAGGAAGTCCGAGCAAATGGTTGAGCAGACCATAGGTTATATTTTCTCCTATGAATGAGACTTTTATCGGATTGAACGAACTTCAACAGTTTTTGGATTGTCCATGCGACCCCGAACCTCCTCCCATCTCCACAACACCAATTGGCTCGAATAAACCCAGTCCTCGATCCCCTCGCCTACTGTATCCCCATTCTACCGTACTCACCGGCACGTCGGCGCGCTTCACGTCCTTGTTGCACACGACGTAGCAGTCGTGCGCGCCCTCCGACTTCCTGCAACGATTATCGATTTTATCAATCTCAACGCTCAAAAATTCAGAAAAACAGAGCAAAATTGCACAGATTTGAGCAGTTTCGACGCCTAATTAATTAACTAATTAACTAATTAAGTAATTATTTAATTAAATAATTAATTACCGATCATCCACTCTCCTGAGGTGCGACCAGAAGAGCGACTCGCGCGGCGCCGCCGGCCAGACCTGCAAATGGATAATTTAATAAGTGTAAATATGTTTTGTATTCCCAACGACGAATAAATCATCCCCGTCGACGCTCGTCGAATTTACAGAGTCGGTGAAACTCGCAACTATCAGGTCTTCTAATAAATTTGAGTGAGCACATGTAAATGCAAGAAATTGAGACAACAGAACTAAATCGCGACTTATTGGCACATTGACACCCGCAACTACCAGGCGAACGAAACTTCTCCACTAGCGTCAACTCCCATTCTACTGACCACTCATATCCCAACTCAGCCAGAATAAAGTCAATCATCGATCCTACCGTACCCCAAATGGCTACCGTACTCACCGTCTTGTGCTTCTGGTGCACCACGACGAGATCGGCCGAGACGCGCTCGACCACTCTGCAAATACAGTTATTGATTTTTTTAAACTTTTTGGCTGACCTTCGGCTGAAGTGTATCCCGCCCCT
>LS495125.1:34132-66342 GCA_900490845.1 Pristionchus japonicus | reverse complement strand
ATCGTATAGCTCGAGGAGGAAGACGCGGATCAAAAATGGCAGAGCACGCTCCAAACATAACGACTCTTTGACACCCCGATGCTGTTGGTAATAATAATAATAATAATAATAATAATAATAATAATAATAATAATAATAATAATAATAATAATAATAATAATAATAATAATAATAATAATAATAATAATAATAATAATAATAATAATAATAATAATAATAATAATAATAATAATAATAATAATAATAATAATAATAATAATAATAATAATGATAATGATAATATTGTAGATAGATGCTGTTGGTAGATTGGATCATTCGTTCGATCCCCCGCCGTCCTCATTCACAACCGGCTAGAGACGTGACGTCTACTATTTCTGTATCATGTTAGTGCAGCAACAATGGAAGGTACATCGATCGATATACCGTACTCCTCTCTCACTTATCGATAATCAATCGAGATACCGTACCTGGCGGCCTCGAGCGTGTGGTCCCAGCCCATCTTGTACTGCGCGTCGAAGAAGTAGTGCATGAACTCCAGCGCCGAGACGCCTGTCAATTAGCGTAATTAATAATTTGCGTAATTTGCGTAATTAAGATAACTAGTTAACTCCAATAAAAATTATTTTGATTTATCACAGCATGCGACGACAAAGCAACTCTGGCAACCTATTGTGGCTTTGGCAGGACCGCGAAACAATGACCTACCGTCCCCTCCACAACCTGACAAGCGCAACCGGCAACTTCTGAGGCCTTGCTATTCCCAGAAGATTTTTTTCGAACTTCCACCAAGATAACATCACTTACTAGCCCATTCTCCTCAACAAGTACTCCTACTGCAGCTCTATTCGGCCTAGTCTTTTCGTCATCCAATATCTCTTGCAACAAAATCAGAATAGCCGATCAAGAACAGGGAAATACTGCTAGCGAAACGCCAATCACGTCTCAATTGGGTTATCCCCTCCCTTCTATTTCTCATTCACCATCTCTCTGAACCCGTACTCACCCTTCACGGAGTGCAGCGCCTTCAGCGGGTCCACCGGCAGGCCGTCCTGCTCGATCTGCAAAGGAAATCGATAATTTGATCAATCAATAAATCAATAATCATTGTCTGTACCGTAAACCCAGAACACGAAGAATGCTATCGATCGAGTGGAGAGGCGAATGATACAATTGATTTTTGGGGGCGTCAACAAAGGAGCATCGTTTAGGCCCATCCTGTCCTGGCTATACTATCACATCGTGACGCGAATCTTCGGGGCGAAGTCAAATTAGACGACTCCTCCCATATTAACGATCAGAATCTACCTTACGCTCATATGCCAGCTTCCGCCAGTCAATCCAGTGATTCGATAACTCTCCCGGACTACCGTACTCTTACCGTACCTCTCGCTTGTACATCTTCATCTCGCCGTCGCTAGCGAACAGCGTCCACATCGTCGGGTCGTGCGCTCCTGAACGGAAAATACGGTAATCGAAATTCGATAACCGCTCTGTTACCGTAATCTGCTGCCACGGTATCCTGCTACCGTAATCTACTGCCACGATATCCTACAGTTACAAAAGGTGATGCCATCCTTCATTCTCACTATTGTCAATATTGTCCCGAGCTGGTGATCACAGGTCCCAACGTCTTATCAAAAGCCAATATTTTCGATAGTTCAACAGTACGTGGTGCGTTGCTTCCAAAAAAATTAAGCCACAGAAAACCTCCGCACTCTACCATACCCCTCCACTACCGTACCATTCAGAGCGTAGTCGAGCTGGCTCTCCGTCAGCGCGTGCACCTCGTCCGCGAGAGCGTGCGCGTCCGGGACCGCGACGCGGTCGAAGCAGCCGAACGGCAGGTGCTGCAATGGGATTACGGTAAGCAAACAGTCAGTTGGCGATAGTATGCGCATCGATTACGGTAGGAAATACAGTCAGTTCGTGATCGAGGGTACATTAGAAGAGCCGATGGAGCATCCTCCAACAGTTTCGCTTCGACTTTACTACACTCACTGGCACTCAGATGTGCCTTGGTATTTTCCCATTCTTATTGCTAGTAGCATTACCCTGTTCTCGGCAGTTAACAATCGAATTTCCCTTTACTAAAGCCAGATAAACAAGTGATCAATCAAAATCAACCTCCTCACCCCTTCTATCACTCATAGAAAACGCAATCACCAGGTCTCACACACCCTCCGATCCCCGCCACCGCGCTCACTATCACTCACATTTCATTTCGCGATTCACCTTTCTACTATACCCCTACCGTAACCCCTCCCCCATTACCGTACCCTGTCCACAGTCTGCGGCTGGTGCTGCTTCGGCGGGGAGGCGACGTCCTTCGGGCTGTCTGAAACGGAAAGATTGCGTCAATTAATAATTGGAAGAATACGGTAGGTCCAGTTTGCAATATCCTGCCCCAAACAGCAACAGGCCATCTCTGACAATGAGTCCTCCCTGAGCCCTAACCCGTCATCACCCTGGACTAACATAGGCCACCATACCTACCGTAACCCGCCCCCAGGCTACCGCACTCCCACCGTATCCCCCTTACCGTACTCGATCGCTCCGCTTCGGACGCCTCGGTTGAGCTCCGCCGCCGCCGGCAGACCAGCGCGCACCACCGCTTCATCGCGGAGTGAGGGGAGGGAATGAAGGGAAAGTGCGATTCTCTATTTGTCAACATGTTGGCAATATATTCTAATCCGATTTCGTTGTTGTTCTATTAGAAATTTCACACTTTGCACGTAGATGCCACCCTCAAACTCCGCGCTCCTCAAGCGGTACACAACCGCTGCATCCTGCATTCCTTGGAAGAACAACCACAAAACGACTACTTCCTATGGCGGTATTGCATCCATTCAATCCATCTCCAAATTAGCACAAACACTTTCACACCATTACGTTCTCGCTTCACGGCTCGCATATCTCCAGGAGCAATGTACGATACCGTTAATCTTCTAATGGTGCATCGAACCACAAATTAACATTCTCCCCATTACTTCTACGCTGCACCGTGCGGATATCGACAGGAGAAGTTGCAGGTGACAATCTGATCAACACGAGCAATCCAAAAACTCAACTTTCCATCACCTCTCCTCGATTACATTAGCGCTTCATCCGTGCTACTAGGACACTTTGGGAGCAAATGCCATCGATCATCCTAGTTCTCTCGACAAAACAAAATCCATCGCTGCTGTTACCTCTCACAATCAGCATCTTTCCGTAACCTATCTATTATTACTGTGCCGTACCGTAATCCTACAGTATCCCCACTCCAAACGCTACCATACCTTCAACCATCTGATTCGTGTCCTCCTCGCTCCTCCCCTCCATCAGCCTCCTTCCCTCCCCACTCTCCTCTACCTACCGTACCCTCTACCATATCCCACCGTACTTACAACCACCTCCCGGCCATCATTGTCCATTACCGCACCCCTCTCCACATCCTACCGTACCCCTACCGTACCTTCAACCATCTGATTCGTGTCCTCCTCGCTCCGCCCTTCCATCAACCTTCCTCCCATTCCTGTTCCTACCTTATCCCACCGTATCCCTATTCCACCGCATCCCATCTATTGCTACCGTACCCCACAGCACCTCTACCGTACCTGCCACCATCTGATTCGTATCCGCCTCGCTCTGCCCGCCCATCAGCCTTCCCTCCTCACTCTCCTCATCAGCGTCGTGCCAGCACTCCTCGTCGTCGCTCATCTGCAATAGGAAATTAGCGTCTGAAGGAGTGACTCTCCTCGTTTCGCGTGCTCTCTCGCCTCCGTCTTCTCACCGTTAATAAAATAGGTCGATGTCGCATGTTCTGCTCGAGCAGAAGCAAAATTTTTTTTTACTATTCTTTTCCTTCGAACATTCACTGCGACTGGCGATGGAAAGAGGTGTTGAAATACTCGCGCAACCAGAATGGGAAAGGTACATTTTTTTAAAGCTTACAAGGTCATTTTCATCGCTAATAAATTATGATGGAGCTTATGAAAAGGTACTATTAGCATCGAGAGCCTTACAGATATTTTGACATACTCGCGCTACCCCAAAGCGATGGGTGAGATCACAATTGGTTCTAGCCGTATCCATCGCAAAGATCCGACTATTTCACCACAACCAACGTTAAAAAAATTAACAATAATAACAAAATTTTTAAAAAATTAATCGCTCACCACTCCATTCGAGAGGCGATCGGTCCTTTTCAAACTCTATCACCCCAACCCGGCGTGACTAGAGCACACCTAGGAGGCCTTCCTCAAGGTAAAGCGAGTATGATTCACTCACCAATCCATTCGAGTGGGCGGGCGAGTGCGGCGGCGCGGTGGAGGTGGACGAGTGAGGCGAGACTGAAAAAAATGTATTTTGAGACAAGTAGAAGCCACGTGGAATCGGTTACCCCCCTTCACAGCTTTAGTTGTGGTAGAAGCACAACGCCGAGAAAGCGGGTCGGAACACTGTCAAAAAATGCACACGGAAATTATTGTTTTGACATAGGGATAGTAAGGGAATTGAATTTGATATTGATACTTACAAGCAGAATCGACTCATCCATCAATGAACTCCTTACGCATTAATATAGGGCTGTTGCATAAGTCTTTTCCAATTTGGAGCCTCTAGTTCGAGCCCTCCTAATTCGCTTGAGGTAAATCTTTAAAATCTAGTTCGGTAGTGTTACTTAGTGCTTCGAGTCAATATTATGATCATACTGTGGAATCGACCCGTGCTTGCCTGGTTAGAGAATAATTGAGGAATTTATAAATGTGAAAAATTCCAGAAAATCAAATTTTTTTCAAACCACTTTTATTTCATGGAGAAAAATGGCTTCTTGTCGATCTCGAAATTTCTGAGAAGCCCAAAGGCTCCTCTTCATTTTAGCGTTGAAAAGAATTTTGAAAAGTCAGTATACACAGAGTAACAAAATATTGAACCTGGTCAACAACGAGTGACCACTGTTCACGGGATCAGCTTAATCTATTCGAGGTTTGGTCCTACCGAGCCCAAGTCGAGTGCGATCAAATCATCACATATAGTGCTCAGTTATCCTATGAAAGAATTGACTCAGCTTTGTTTCATCATTCGAAAATATGAGCTTTAAAAAGATTGCACTTTCAGGAGAAATTAATTAAATTTTGGATTTCGAGTGATTTCGGCCAAAGCTTGCATCTCTCAAACTAAGCTTCTTAAAAATCTGTCATTGTGAGAAGTTATCACACCAGGGTTGGTCTTTCACATAAGCACGATAGTACGGAATTGGGCAACGAGGCACATGCAAAAGCGTCAATTTTGATCATCAATTTTCGCCTACAAGCTTTCAAAAAATGTAGGTCACGACTGGTTATTCAGCTGTCGATTACCAAAGTATACTAAGTCAACACACATAGGTGCTACACATGTGTGAAGAGGATTTCCTTCTGGCTCTATCGGCAAAGATTTATGGCATGATAAAAAAAATTCTCTAATTCTCACAAAAACGATTTTTGTTTTCAACGCCTGTTTCCAAAGAGGCATGCATGGCAGATGTGTTAGCTTGTGATAGTATTGTAGCTCAGTCATTGCACTACACGCTAGTGGCATTGCTAAGGCCCTAGAAAAATCTTTGAAGGTGAGCCAAATTCTCAAAATGCGAGCTCGACTTCCGGTCCCGGTGTCTTTGGAACGTCACTGTTCTCGGGCTACTCATCACACTGACTCGACATAGTGTGCGCTAGAGAGAGGGTCCTAGTCCTTGTCCATAACAGAGAACCTGATGAATATCGATCTTCAACAAAGGGAATATTTGATAAAATATAAGAGTGTTGAAATTGGAAAAGACTTATGCAACAGCCTGATATTTGTCCTAATCTCGCAACTACAGATGAGCGGGCCGGCATGTTGTTGAAAATGAACACTAAATCTCAATTGGAGAGCGCAGGAGACAACATTTAGGTTTCGAACAACAAATCTCACAGAATTAGGCTACCCACTCCGCATCATACTTGAGGGAAGCGCGCAACGACAAGTGTGCGGGTCAGAGTTCTTAATGGCTCATTTAAGAAACATCCGAACACGCAGCTCTCCCGTTTCTTCGTTGCATCATATTTAGAAGTTTCCCATGCATTTCAATATCATCCATCATTTTACGGAGAATAAATAATATTAAAAATTGAAAGCAAACAACCACTCACCCTTGACCTCCTCCTTCCCTGCAGCAGCTGCAGCTGCAGCAGCCAGCCCGGCGGGCGGTCGCGCGTGCACTTGCACCATCTCCTGAATGGAGTGAAAATCGATAAGTGGAAAATCGATAAGTAACTACCCGGCTCGCTAGACTGTGCCACAGGATGGCTTTTTCACCGCCCAATCCTAATGGTGCATCTCGAGTGCTCAATGATCTGGCGTATGCAGCCGTCGTTAGAAAAAAAGTCATTGATCGCATAACAACGCACATAATCCTCCTCTCTAGTCTCCTTCCCACAATCACACATACAGGAGCCCAGCTGCATCGCACAGGTGAGAGGTCGACTATCACTTCCGCTATTCCCCCTTTCCCCCTTCCCACTACTCGAAGTGCCAACCTATCCGTCGCAACGTTCCTCTCTCCCCATTTCCCGTGCTCTCGCTCTGTTTGACTGGCGAGATAGCGTGTGAAATGGAGAGAGTATAATCACTACTCCATGCCGAGTAAGCCGATTTCCTTCTCAGCCGTCCCGTTTTTGGCGCGTTTCGCATCGGTGATGCATGCGAAAATCAGTTTGCACTATTCTAACGAGACGAGGAACTGATTGCCTCTCTCAATTTCACATGCTCTCTCGCCTTTTCCTATCAAACGCAGATTGATTCCAGACGCATTCATGCACCGCGAAAGTTAACGACTTTCATTCACAAAAGCTTGGTGATACACAACTAGGCAATGGCCCGCTACAAGCACACATTGCATTGTCTGGAAAGCACACTGTACAATCACTGGCCAGTACCTTTGAGAAATATAAATAAAATTATTCAAGAACTGAACGCAGTGATAAATCATCGATCAAAATTAGTCCACGACGAAGATGAACTCATCACAGTAGATTAACTCTCTTGTCGCTGCGAGTACTTTCCGGGCACCCAAAACAATGACACAATCAAACAAAGTCCTCCTGATTACTCATCACTCACATAGTCTTATCATAGAGAATGTCATGCTTACATACACTACGTCCGAAACAGCCACCCCATGACTGATAGCACCAATGATCGCATCAGGTCATATGATGACTTGTCTCGTGGCCATTTCTAAATCTTCAGCGCACTTTGGATACTGATGGAAGCAGCATCGCCCGCACAAAATCGAACATCATGAACTACTCATCGGGAACATATTGACCTTGCAATAACCCCGCAACTAATCTCCCACAAATTCCTCCCACCCAACCTCCTATCCTCGTCTTTCCGTAGTTACAGCACTCTTCACTAATTTAATCTATATAAACTAGCTAATTAGTTTAATTAGTAATCAACTAACCGTCTGCTCCGACGCCAGCTGCAGGATCCTACCACACATCATGACTCAATATCAAGAAACAATTTTCATCGTTATCACTCACAATATCTGTGTTTCCCAGTCTCCTAGTAAACCAACCCAACGAGACACGGCTTCACCCTGAAACTAACCGTCTGCTCCGACGCGAGCTGCAGGATCCGGTCCACATTGGACAGCTTTACATTTGCTTCTACCTCCTAATCACACGATTTCCCATTATCACCTCCCCAACCCCACTGTGAGCACTAGACCTTCGAAAACGAGCACTCGCGCGAAAACGAGCACTCGTTTTCTCACTCATTCGAGTGCTCGTCTCGCTCGCGAGTGGTTGGTGGAGAATGAACGAGCACTCGAGTACTCGTTTCGCTCGCCATTTCGCGAGTGCTCGCGGGTTGAGAGCGGCCTCGAATGATTGAATGAGAATCGCTTATGTTTCATTCCTATTTCATATCTGAGTGAGAACTTCGTTCACATGTCAAGTGTGACAGCAGCAATATCATGCAATTATTTTTGTTCTGTCGTTCTAGATATCAAGTCATGCAAACGTGCTTCATGTTTTATCAATCCAATGAAACCTCGAAAGAGACGTCGCCCTCTCTTTTGCGAACGTAGTTCTCACTCAGATATGAATTAGGAATGAAACATAAGCGATTCTCATTCAATCATTCGAGGCCACTCTCGACCCGCGAGCACTCGCGAAATGGCGAGCGAAACGAGTACTCGAGTGCTCGTTCATTCTCCACCAACCACTCGCGAGCAATTCGAGCACTCGAATGAGTGAGAAAACGAGTGCTCGTTTGGAAAACTCGTTTAGTGCTCGCTCGTTTTCGAAGGTCTAGTGAGCACCCCCACAGTCACAGCTCTCGGCATTAATTAAATTCATTTTAATAACTATTTTAATTACATAAACTAACCGTCTGCTCCGAGGCCAGCTGCAGGATCCGGTCCACATTGGACAGCATCGCAATGTGCGTCGCCTTGAGGGTGAGCAGGCGGGCGCGAGTGAGGGCGGGAGGAGAGGTGGGAGTGGATGGGGAGGAGGAGGAGAGCTGGAATGGATTCAGTGAGAAGTGTTCAAGCTGTAAGTTTAACAAATTTTGATAGTAGGGGGATGGGATAGTGTGGGGAAGTGAGGAAAACAGTTAGCTAGCAAAGGGCGGGAGGAGATCAGGAATGGATGAAATCATTTTCTGAAATCCTCGGCAAATAATTAATGTCATCCTACGAATCGTCTGAATCAACTTCCTTCGTTACTTAAAAAATGCAAGGATCCAATACACCAAAACAGAAAATTCACTAATATAAACGTTTTTGACAGTTTGATAAATGCAGAAGCTACAGCTCTAGAATCGACATCCCCACCCCACTTCAAGCTACAAATCCTCTGTCTATCCGAAAATCACCAAGTCAATCGAAACATCCATCGGCCCCCTTACAATTAGCGCCTTTTTAATTAACATCGCACTGACAAGGCAATAGAGCACGTTCAGAACAACAATAATTACAGGGTGTCCCAAAAATATGGTGACAAGTGAAATCTCGATTCTCCGTTGAACAATCAGACCATAATTCCTCTCATATGTAGCTCAGGTATGATGATACTTATGCTATGAAAGTTAGAGTTCTTACCCCTTTCGTTCGAGGGTTATGATTTTTTTGAATTCATAAATGTAACGAAGGTGGTCCCATCCCCGGATTGATACACTCCATTCTCGAAATTAATGTAGGCCAGCTAACAGCGGTGTAGCATTGATAATATTTTTTCCTGGTAGTGCATGCATCAACAGGCCCAATTGCCATAGCAATTCAATTTTGAATTCAGTTAATACTTCAGGACAATTTTTGAAAAAAATTCTGAATAACGGCGCGCTATTTTTTACTTTCACATTATGATGTCACATAGCAACATGGATTGCGATGGAACAAATTTCCTTTTTTCCCTTAGTAGTACAGTCATCGTGTTATTCAATTATGCAGAGAAATTTGCCATGACAGTTCTTTTGAACTCAGGAGAAATGTCCAAAGGTCGGAATTTGGCCTATTTTGATCAAAATCTTGCCTCATGGATCAGGTGTTGAAACTCACTGTAGCTTCAAAGTAACATTCTCAAAAATAATATTTTCACGGTACCTCACGCTACATAAGTTTACATTGAACTGGAATCTCATTGAACTTGAGTTCCGAGATTTTGATTATTTTTGGATTTGTTTTTTCCGCAACTACGATTGAATTCAATGAGCTATTTCTCTCTGCATCGGAAACCAATACCCAAGTGGACACATGTACTAGAAAGGCCTGTGGTTGCGCTAGTTATTGAGAAGTTCAAATGAAATTCACGATTTCCAATTAACCTACAAATTGAGAAAATCCACTAGTATGACTCGCGGCGCGTCGTGGCTTTTTTCGAAATCGAAATTGACTCGGTGCTATCAGTCAACGTTCATTGATGTTGACCAGATGCTCACAGTTTACAACACTGATACTCAGTAGTGTACAGTAGAGACTGGGGCATGTAGCTCAGAACGGTTCGCGAGATATTCAATAAAGAGCTTGTCACCATAATTTTGGGACACCCTGTATAACAAACACAATAATAACAACAACAACTTGTTATTGTTTTTGTTATTCTACCTACAGCCTCCAGCTCCTTCTCGATCTCGGCCATCTGATCTGTACCCCATTTCGTCACTAATTGTGAAGGCGATCACGTAAGTTCACAACAACAACAACACCACAATAACAATAACAACTATTTGTTGTTATTATTGTTATTGTTCTTCCACCCACCGTCTCCAGCTCCTTCTCGATTTCTGCCATCTGCGCGGCGCACAGTTCCCGGTAGGCGGCCAGCTCGAGCAGTCGCTCTGAGATGAGCGCCTCCTGTAATTAAGATAATTAGTCAATTAATTAATTATCTAATTAGGCTAATTAAATCATTATCAAACCTAATCAGGAACAGAACACGTAGGGATGTTGTAAAGGGTAAATTACAGGAATCGAATGCTCCGATTTCTCTCTCAATGTGAGGAACGAATGACGCGGGAATGAGCCTGGCGAAATTTCTACGGAGAAGGACGCGCAACTTGCTCTTTCCTTTATTTATTTTTTTTTCCCCTTTACGCGCAGATTATTGCTAGCATTGAAAGGCGCACAGCAAAGACTCTACGGTGAAACCTCCAACCACCACACAGTGCAAGCGCGCAACAAAGCAAGGAAAACTCGATAATGCCTACTCAGTTTGATCATGTCTTTCTCCTCGCAACTTATTAACGGTTTTGGCAAGGGATCTTCCATAAATGAGGTACATTAGGCAAGGAGTGCATGTGATTAGGATAAACTGAGCGAATGTCTAAGCCAAATCAGCGCAAGTTCCGCCTACTCTACTCTACATTTCCAATACATTCGATCATTACTTCGAACTCTTTTCCCCGCCCTTTCCACCTCATTCCCTTCTTTCTCTCCGTCTCTTTTTCTCTCGCCTTTTGTTCGCTGCTCATGAAACTCGTTCCTCTCGCCGTATAAAAATGTCGCAATCTCTCCGTTGCCTACACTGTCTCACTGTCTTATGATCGAGAGATAATGTAAAATGAAGAGAGTGAGATCATCACTCTATCATAGCATGCAATGAGATCATGCATAGGTCTGAATGAAGTTTCACTTTTTTTATTAAATAATGTTTCACTCGCCGATGCGGCTCAAATCGCTATCTGCAACTCGCCTTCATTCAAAACTATCCAGTGCATTTCCACATCGCCTGGTCAAAAATCAAATCCAAGAATTGTGTAGAGCAATGTGCAATAAAATTGGGACGAAAATATGATTTATTCTTCCACCGCCTACTGCCAATTCACTGTCCACCACACCATCCGCCAGTTACAACAACGCTCTGAGCCTCCAGATCGCCTGGTTTTACGTATAGAAAAATCGTCCTTCTAGAAGGAGGAAAATATTTCATTCTTCCACCGTCGCCGCTGACCAATCACTATCCAGCTAGCCCTCCTCCATTTACCAGCACACAGCGCGTGCCGAGATCACCTGGACATGATTGCAACAACGCAAAAGGGACTAGCTGCATCACAGAATTTATTTTTCCAATACCGACCGCCAATAGCGCCACCACTGTCCACCACACCCTCCTTCACCTACAACTACCCTCTGCTACTCCTGATCACCGCGCGCCAATCATTGTCCTTTTGCATCGGTCTTACAGATTTTGGACGGATAATATTAATAAGTGCTGTTGTTCTCCATTTTTAAAATACCCCAACGTTATCCAACCAACATCAGAGCCTGGATATCCACTGGATGGAAGCAGGATTGAAACTAGTCATACAGTATCTACCAATCAATCAATCAATAATCAATAACCAATCAATAACCCACCCTCTGCCCGTCTCCATTCTGCAGTCCTCCTGAGAGAGTGGACGAGGCGACGGACGGCGTGCGCGAGTGGCCCTTGGACGAGTAGTCCGAGTCCTGAACGGAAAATATACATGAGTACGGTGGTTATCGATTTTCCGAATATCCCCACCGTAATACTCCGAGTCCTTTCAATACATTGCATAATTTTTTTCTAGTCGAACTGCATCCTCAATCAAGGACCTATAGAGCCCACACATACAAATACCATATGTGAACCTGTCGATCACCTTCGCAACAAATTGTTCCCAGAGAGACAGCCATCCGACCCTTCATCAACCATGAAAGTTCCCAGATCCCTCCCCAATTATCGATCGATATACCGTAACCTTTTCGTGCGCCATTCGCTTCCGGATCGATTGCCTGCGCAAGTTCGAGAAGAGACCCATCTAATCGATAATTGATGATTTTATGGGGGTTTGAATAACAGCGAAATTCGCGGATGAAACGAAATGGCACTAAATAGAGAAAGGATCAATGGGAATGAGCAACAAAAGGGCAGCAGAGATGCGGCACTCAGATATGAATCGGGAGGAAACGAATAGGCGGACCAAATAGAGATCGCAAGGGAACCCTTGCGTTAGTCAATATTACGTGTCGGCATTTCTACAAGGTAAGTGTGCAATAGATCATCTATAATCGTGAATAATATTTCTTCGAAACCAAATGGATCATCCAGCGAAACTCGGCGAAAGTAATGGTTCAAGTAGTGATCATGGAACCACTGTCCATCAACCTAATTTACTTCGTGTTTAGTGGATGCTAGTGGCGTACGATCGCTGGCAAAAACAATTGCACAAACTGCGATCAGCTTGGCCCTAAACACTATGAATCATCACCATTTTCGTATCTAACCACTAAAAGCCAGCCTTCTCACGAGAATTCAGTAGAGTGACCACTCCGCGGGAATGGCTACTCCTCTATGGGTGAAAAGAAATGGCAACAGCCGCTAGACCGGATGAACACACTTGACAAAGGCCTGACTCTCTCCATTTCCCGTGCACTCTCGCCTTCCATCTCCTGCTAGAAAGTGTGGATGATGGAGAGAACATATTCAACGAATGGGGGAAACGGAGAGAGAAAGAGGAAGATGGACTAGGGAAGAGGGAAAATAGCCAGAAGAAGGAAGGAACGCGGGCCACTTGGACGAAAACATGAGTCATTGTCATGGGAATCTCAACTGTCATGGGACGGTAGAAATAAGAAAGAACGGATCACTAGACCGGCTAGACTGAATCCTTGCCCTGTTCGGGTGCAATCGTAAATAAATCACGAAGCGAGCAGTGCCAGAGGGCAGAATCTCTTCTGACACAATAAAGAAGACGAAGAAGAAAGGTCATCAGAATAGGAAGTAAAGCAAGAGATTCACATCTGGTCGCCATTCACTCGTGTCAAAAAGGCATTTGTGGAATATGTCTCTTCTTTTCATGCAACGCTCTCTGTCCGCCAAAAAGAGCAAGATAGTGCGATAAATGTATGAAAATGGGTAGAAGAAGAGCGATGTAAAGCAAGAGATTCACATCTGGCCGCCATTCACTCGTCAGAAAGGCACTTGCGAAAGACCCATGCATGCACTTCTTTTCATGGAACGGACTAACACCCTTCCTCTCTTTCATTGATGTGCTCTCTCGCCACACCACTAACAGCGAACAAGGGCACGAACACAAAGGGGGATCCTTTCGTAATAGCTCTCGCTAGACCATCAATGGGAGCCGAATCATACATAATTGATTAGTAAATAAAGAGGGTCAATTCATTTTCATTCCCAACATTGAGCGATATTAATCAAGCCGAATACCGAACCTACTCTAACATTGACTGACTGCAACACCAAGACTCCTATCACCTGAATCTTGTGGAATGTATAGGGTAAAACGTAAAGATGGCGCAAATAGTGTGGAAACATGAGCAATCCCGCTCTCTCACATCTCCCTGCTCTCTCGTCCTTCCAAGTAGGCGAGAGAGCACGTGCAATCGAGAGAGATCCGATGACAATGAGTCAGACCCATCGTCATCCCTAACATCAGAGGACGAAATAGAAGAAGAATAGCGAAAAGGGACACACTCTATCTGTGAATTGGGAATCAGCTTAGAGTGTGGGGTGGAACGAGAGAGCCCAGACAGGCAGAGAAAAGAGGCGAAAGAGTATGCTAAACGAGGAGAGCCGCTGGTTTTGTCTATCATTTCGATGCGATTGGTGATTAAAATGGAACGGAAGGTCGCTGACTTCATTTGGCTCTAGAGCGAATGCCAGAAGGGGGCTGATGCCAACGCCACATTACTAATCCACTGCAATGAGGAAATTGATTGAGAAGTGATGATACTGATAGGAAATCTTTCGAAACGCTATAAACTGTCGCTGAAGAACAGCCCAGACTGGTCTCATTCCGTTCTAGGATTGTCCGAAAATAAGAATGAATTAAATTAGGAGCTTCGAACGCATTGCTAAATTCCTCGGCCAAAATCGCTTTCCCTACCTTGTGGAACACGAACAGTTCGAGTGATACGCACATTCAGTGATAAGTGCGTCCATGAAATGTTCTCTACGTTTACAATCTCGCTCTTACTGCCACAACCACACCAGGAGTGCGTTCAGCTCCCTCTGAAGCACAGTCTCTGCTAGTCACGTATCGATAGAAATTTGTATGCAATGGGTATGGGTTAGCAAAGCGAGTGTTACTAATCGAGACATAAAAGCGAAGTGCTTTCTTCGAACACTGCAACGCGGAATAGTCTAGCATTACGAGCCCTAACATAACAGAGGTCAACTGGCAGGAATTAATCGAATATATTTTGCAAGGGGAACACACTACCACCCTAGAAACCTGGAGCACTATCTCCTCTCCCCGAAACCCGCCCACCACTGGTCGTCGCCTGTACTCGGATCGCCCGATGATCCTCCATGAGTCACTTCTCTTGTAGTGACGAGGTATACGTGCTGCGCTCCCTCCAATCTGCCTGCTCTCTCGTCAGACAATACTAGAGATCACTGCTAACCATACAAAAAGAGACGAACATCGTCCGTCGACGAGGAATACTCCCTACACTCTCCCCCAATTTGCCTGCTCTCTCGTCAGACAGCTCAAGACGCACGGCGGAAAGGCGGAAGCGCGTATGTAAACAGTGCGTAAATAACCGTCTTTTTGCTCGACGATCCTCTTGCTCTCTCCAAATCGCATGCTCTCTCGCTCTGGCTGACCAAAAGACATGTGGAAAATGCACAACGATTGTCTAGTATCCGTTCTTCTCGCCGAAAAGGAAGATCAATAAGCAGGAAAGCCAACAGTGCCTGGTCCGAGTGGACTGTGCGGGGTGGAGGTGAATTTACTGTGGAGGGGAGCTACTCACTTTTTTCCTATTACATTTTCTTCTACAATCCATCAAGCAGCAATTGTCATTCACATCGTTCAAAAGAAAGAAGTGCAAAGAGGAAAGCAAGAAATGCACTAGTGGTAAATTTTTGAGTTGAGCTGAAGCTAAACTTCTTCGACAAAAAACAAGTTGGCTACGTTCGCAGAACAATATCGACTAAATAAGTTTTAACGAACACGAATGAAAGACGCACTACTACTGTCGTCTGTCGGACTAGTCGAGACATTTCAGAAACAACGAATTCACTGGAGTCCAAACCCCGAAAATTGAATATTTTGAATCGGTAGATCCACAACCATTAACCAATACTCCAGTCGCTACTACATGTACCCATTCCAAAACCCCGAATTCTCTGTTTTCCAACCCTGGAAATCAAGGAAAATCAATAAATCAATAAACACTCACCGTATCCGCGGTCAGCCTCCGGTGCCAGCGCTCGCGGTACATCGGCGAGTCGGCCTTGAGGTACCTGAGAAGGAGAACGGTACTCTGCCGAAATCAATAGAGTACGGTAGCTACTAGCCTTGAGACACGGTAGGTACGGCGAGATACATAGGTTCAAGCGACAACTGGGCTTCATGTGCCATCGATAACACTGTGTGCTGTGATAACTCGCTCGCTAGTATCTCGATAATCTACACAAAAGGATGGCGGTGAATAACGTTAACTATGTCGTGATGTGACTGCTTTGTGAATAATCCGTCTTTACCGATCGATACAATCGAACTTTCGGCAACCTGAGGAATATAAACCGATCATTATCACCCTGGCGACTACTTCTACTTCTTCTTCTTCTTCTTCTTCCTTGCGTTAGTCCCGCTTGGGGGCGGGGTCCGCTACATGACTCGCTGCTCTCCACGCACTTCTAATTTTTGCGTCCTCGGGGCGTAAGTTGACGCGTTTCATGTCGGCATTAAGGACGTCTTTCCATCTCATTTTCGGACGCCCTTTTGGCCTTGTTCCAACCACTACTTTCTCGTACTCTCTCCTGGCTATGTGTTCCGGATCACACAAAAAAAAATACTTCTACGACTACTTCTACTTCATTAATCTCTAATTACTAATTAACTAATTAATTAAGTTATTAATTAACATAATTATACTAACCACACGATATCGTCGTTGACGCGCACCGAGAACTCGCACTTGGAGAAGTCGTCGGTGAGCTGGAATTGGTTGATTTTTTTTTTAATTTGTGATGACAAAAAAATTGAACTTTTCGCTACTCAATGGTATACCCCTAATGAATCATCAAAATTCCTGTTCTTGGAAACGTTGATTTGAAGCTCTGTGGTTCCATTTTCACAACCAAGCATGCACGTGTTTCCATTCATTCTCATGAATCAAACGGTGCAATCCCCTGTAATAATCTCGTTGCGATGGTTGAGAATAAATATTGTTCGCCAAGAATCGGCGCCTAATCTGTTAAGGTTCCACAATCTAGTCTTGAGATCATTGTGTCTACCACAAGGGATCAACAATTAACCTACGCAATAAATTCACGTTTCACATACTCGATATATCATCACGGATCCCCACACAGCGATTTCGCATCGTCCAGGTCTTTAAATTCCCATCAATTCTCACTGACTCTACCAATTTTACATGCATAAAGAACGAGACAGCATTCCGAAACTAGAGAGTCATATAAATTGGAAAGCACCATCAGGTAATCTAATGTTTTCATTCGTTCTCATAAATCTATTGGTGCAGGTCCCTATGATAGTACTTGGACACAAACTCCACCAACCCCAATCCTGGCCGAGTCGCAAATCACTCTCACCTCTATTACCCCGGCGCGTCTAGAGCAACCCCTCTGAACGCGACCCTTACAAAGATGAAACCCAACTCCACTCACCTCAATCCTCGCCGACTTCAACGAGATGCTCCCTCTACAGCCCCCTCTCTCCACCAGCTATCTCCTACCCGGCGCGTCTAGAGCACACCCACTGACCCCATGAAGTTCAACCACCCATCCTCACCTCAATCCTGGCCGACTTCAACGAGATGCTCCCTCTGCACCCGGCCGTCCTCTCCGCCTTCGACTTGTAGTAGACGAGAGTACCGTTGGCGATCTGGAATAAATCGATTAATCGATATTTTTTTTGCTTGAGTCGTTATCTCTCATGATTCATCGGAGCTGCTCTCGATGTGATCTTAACAGTATTGTGCTATTTTCGATGAATGAGGAAGATCAGCAATTGACATGTGAGCAGATTTAAGAATATCATAACCTTCCGAAACCTCAAAATAGCGGGGCTGCCAGCCAGAGACGTAGTTGGTCCACTTGTAGAGGACGCCACCGATCGATCTGCAAATCGATAATCATGATACCGTAGTATACGATCAAGGTCTCGTCTAGAATTAAAACCACAAAAAAATCAACAACGCCGCTCACTTCTTGCTGTTGCCGTCCTCATTGGTGCCCGTTGCTGGCGTCATGTCGGATACGGTAGTCGAGGAGGCGGAGTTGGTTAGGGTACTGTAGCCAGAGGATGGAGTACGGTAGTCGGCTCCTCGCGGACGGCGTTGCCGTTGAGGAGCGAGTAGGAAGGGCGTCGAGCGAAACAACGCGACTGCGAACTGATTTAATTAATTAATTAACAAAACATCGACGAATCACTTGCAGCAATTGCTAATGATGTAGAAAAAACGGCAAATCTTGCATAGCCTTTGTCGAAAATATCAACTGACGGATCATTTTTCAGTGAAGGTCGGCATTCGCTTCTGTTTACGATTCACCAATCGATCCAATATAATCGATAATTCTCACCGTGTTAGTAGAGCATGCGGTGAACGACGTGGCTAGTGAAGAAGAGAGGGGGTAGATCACTGGCCGACAGTCATCTGTGAATGAATCATTGAACTTTTTATCGGGCAAGTATTCAGAAACGCGAGAGAGCACGGAGAGATGAGAGTGCGAGGACATTTTTCGAAATTCGCAAGAGACGAGACAAGGACTCAACGCAATCTCATATTCGGACAAGAGCAAAGAGCCCCGCGTAAGGAGCTATTACGGAGACGAGGAGAGAGACGAGGGGGAGACAATCGGTTTGTTGAAGAGAGGAGCGAAATAACGTTTCTACGGGGACGGGCCAGCTCGTTGACTCACGAGCGATCGATGGAAGGCAACACCGCGAAGTGAATGTGAGGCGATTATTACTGCGATCACTGTGGAAAACAAGCTGGTGATAAAGAGAGAACAAAGGTTAGTACGTGCTGAACGGCGATAAGTAGAGTGGCATCGTGATAGATGATAAATGCCGACTATCTGGTCACACAATCAGCTCAAACCCCGTGTTATCAGGTTCCAAAACGTAAACAGATCGAGAGAATGGATTCAAACAACCCTAGAACGAGCTCAAAGTGATCAAATGCTACTCAATAATGTACCTTGGGCATCGTTGTTCATGAAGGAACATTGTGAACAAAAAAAACAACAAAGAAAACAGTGTGAAACAAGCGGTAGATCAAGAATGTCAACAAAGAGAGCACGAGGGTCAAGTGGACTACCAAAAAGTTGTGGTTAGTTTGCGATCGGCACAACTTCGAACGGTATTTGTCTTGCACGGAAGTCCCTGACTACCGTACTTGTTTTCAATTTCGGGATGTTTTCCGTTTTTGGCGTTTGATCTACCTCCACGCCTCCACATCCATGATGCGGTTGCTATGGAGCTTCCTGGCTCTTCTCTCGCTCGCACACTCCACTGATACGTGCGAGCGGGATGGCTGTCCTCCCTCTAAGTACGGTTTATCCCATTTTTGCATGCCAATTTACATTTCATTTAGTCTGGACCATTCGCGATCGTCGTTCTCTTTTCCATTCATATCCTTTCTCCTCGTCCCGACTGGTCCACTAACCTACTCGCTCTCCAACTAACCATGTCTATTATTACTGGATTTGCTCGCGGTTTCCGTCTGATCGCATCCGAAGCCTCGCTTCGTTCTACTCAACTGCGTCTGATTACTAAGTGATGTCATCCGCTTTCTTTCATGCCCCCGTTTTGTTTGTTGAATGCCGAAACTTCTCTGGTTACCGTCCTATTTATCTAAATCTCCGCCCTCTGACCTTCACCTCTGAGCACCCATTCTCACTCGCTGTTCACTTCACTGTTTGTGCTCCCGTTTTCCTTGCCCACGTATTCATGCGTTACTTTACAGGATGGCCAACAACGAGCGCAGCTTCATCATGATCAAGCCTGACGGCGTCCACCGTGGACTCGTCGGCAAGATCATCCAGCGCTTCGAGGAGCGCGGCTACAAGCTCGTAGCCCTCAAGCAGATGACTGCCTCCAAGGCTCATCTTGAGGAGCACTACATCGACCTCAAGGACAAGCCCTTCTTCCCCTCCCTCATCAACTACATGGTCTCCGGACCCGTCGTTGCCATGGTCTGGCAGGTACGGCTACATTTCCCTCCTTTTCTTGGCTTCTCTTGTTATTCATATCGGCAATGTGTTGTTTTGCAGGGACTCGACATCGTCAAGCAGGGACGTGCCATGCTCGGAGCCACCAACCCTCTGGCCTCTGCTCCTGGATCCATCCGCGGAGACTACTCCATCCAGGTATTGTTTTGACAGTCTTTCCCTCATTCAATGCATTCCTTCAGACCGGACGCAACATCTGCCACGGATCTGACTCCGTCGATTCCGCCAACCGCGAGATCGCCCACTGGTTCAAGGATAACGAGATCAACGACTACAACAGCCCCTTCATCAACTCCTGGGTGTACGAGTAAAGTCGGTTGTGGCGAAGAGTGGTAGCCGAAGAGCCTGGGCCTCCTCCATCCGGTTTAGATTGTATAATAAGCTGTCACTCTGTCATAAATAATTTGCGATACTGTTATTTTGTTTCAACATTGAAAGATCGGGAGATGTTGCGTTGGGAAGAGGGGATCGGGTTGTTGGTAATTCTCATTGGTTTCTCGATGTCCTCCTTTGCAAAGTCCTTTATCGGTGATCGTTTGCCCTCCAATACTCTACTTCTCCCTGCTGCAATAATCTTGGTACTTCTCATTCCCAAACGACCTCTTCTCCGTTGTCAAACACATTTATTTAGAAACAAAATAGACCTCGTATTAACAGGTGTGGTAAATATCTAGGGAAGACGACAAATCGTGAAATTTCGCACAACGGAACAGAGAAGCGACTGCTAACGAGCAGATACACTAAGCAAGTGAATAGGGATACTGATGATTAAGGCAATTTGCGTAGTGGGATAGGGTGTGTGTGTACGGGAGAGAGATGAGAACAATCGGAAGAGGAGTGCGCGCTGATGCTATAGGGGGAAATACCTCAGTTTGATTAGATCAAAAATGCAGACTGCTGTGATAATTACTGACTTGATTTCAGGTAGGCACCACTCGATAAGCCATAATAGTGGTGGGTGGGGGACAAATACTGGATGCGTTGAGGAGGGAAGGAGGGTACGGGAAAGGGAATCAACCGAAGGTACGATGGTGTCAGACTGCTGCCTGTGTGTAGAGAACAAACGGATAAAACGTGTGGAGACATTATTACAGTGATACGAAGCTACAACTAGAAAACATTCGAATAAATACAGAGATAAAACAAGGAGGAATCATCATCGATGACGTCGTCGAGACGGCCTCGACGTGAACGAGCTTCTGACTGGCCGCAGACGGCATGCTCACGACGAGGCGTCGTATTGTACCTGCGGATGAGCACATCAAATAATCAATAATCTGGTTCTACCGTAACCGATCCTCCCAGATACCGTAGCCTTCTAGTTACTACAGTACCACTCTCTAATCAATACCCTGACCCACCGTAACCTGAGACAGTCTGATACCGTACCTGATAGACCGTAGCCTTCTTCTCGCCGCTGCCCGTCACGATGACCGAGTCGTCCTGCGAGATGTCGCACGAAAGGACGGACGAGGACTCGGAGGCGCGCACCGAGAGCGCGCCATACGGCGCCCGCCACACGTTGAGGAGGTTGTCCTGGAGAAGTTACGGTAGAGATCGATTGAATATAACATTATGCTCACGATATTGGTGTCGAGATAAAGAATGAATATTCTTGTGCGTACAAACGAGAAATATCGGAAACCAGCTTTCGTTTGACATCATTGCCAAGTACCACTCGTGAAACTCGCAACATGAGGTCAGATCATCCAAAGAATTACAGACATTTCCAGAGAAAAGAGGCACAGAGCCGGGCAATCGCCCATCCGTCAAATAGCAATCAGTGAACGTCGTCTCACCTTGCCGGTCGTGCAGAACCACTTGCCCGAGTGCGCGAAGCGGAGCGAGAGCACGCACGAGTCGTGCCGGTGCAGCTGGTAGCGGTCCTTCGCGCCCGGAGAGGTGTTCACCACCTGAGATATGGTAGAGATCAATATTCGATAGTGGATCAAAAATCGATAGTGGACATTGTGTTCTGATTGTGAGTACTGTGACCCGGCGAGATGTTACCAACTTCGAAGGAAACTCGATTATCGGAACAGTAATCCAAAAAAAACCACCGAAAGCAATAGTTGCAGAATGGTCCAATTTTTATTACCTCGTCGATGGAAGAATTATTGAATGCTCGAGAGAAAACCGCTTCTTGTGCTGATCGTGAGGCACAAGAGTCACCAAATCTAGTCACGGGAAACCATCGATTTAGGAGCTGCCCTAAGCCTTGCCACTCTCATATATACAATCAATACAGTTATCCATCGATCGATATCTCCCTCCTCTACCGTAGTCCATCAATACATATCCCCTCCTCCTACCGTACCTCGATTTGGTTCGTGTCCAGGCCGACGGCCACCCAGTCCTCGGTCGGCGAGCAGCCGAGCGAGAAGATCTGTAATTAATTAATTAATTAAGTAGTTTAATTATTCTTTGAAAAAAATAATGATTCGTGATTGAAAACGTGCCAGAGCACATCATAAGGTAGCACTGGTGAAACACGCAAATGTTGGTGCTCGAATACAAGATTGACCATAAAAATTGGCAAGATGTATTGGTTCGTTGCATGAGTTTCCGGGCAAGAATTGAGAACCTGTCAGAAACCTGGATAAAACACTATCCGTGAATCACCAATATTCCAGGTAACCGGATGACGAACAGGCGAAGGCTCCCATCGCATTCTTGCTACTGTACTCCACCCCAACTACCGTACCTGACTGGCGAAGTCGATGTTGCTCAGCTCCCGCCGCTCGCGGATGTCCCACGAGCGCAGCGTGTGGTCTAGGCCGCCCGTCCACAGGCGAAGCCCGTCTGATTGTGAGAGAGAATAAGTTCAATTAATGAGAAGGCAAAAATAAAATTCCGTCCATACTCATTACGACAGGTCTGGCTGCGGGTACTAGATTTATTATGTTTATTAGGAAACGAGTTTCTCACACCATCAACAAAAGGCGTTCACAACCAGTAATAATCAGAACATGAAGAAGAAAGAAGCTAGGAACGAATCGTGCAAAACTGTAAGAATCAGCCTAACCTCACCCCTTACTAATAATACAGACTATTCGCACGAATCCCCTTCACTGATCTGATAGCAGCAGAGACCTTGGCATGATTAGGTTTCGTCTGGCTTGTAAACGATCGATAACATGAGCTCACCGCCGCTCAGATCCACGCAGCTTGCGCCGTCCGTGTGGCCGGGCAGCCGCGCCACCTCCTGCATCGACGCCAGATCGAAGATCACCTGGTAAAGATCAAAGATCAGGATTATTGATTGGTTTATTACTCCTTCTTTCCCCTCTACCGTATTCTACCGTAATCGACTCACCACTGCTCCGTCCGCGCAGCACGCGTACAGCAGCTTCGACTCCTGGTTGAGCGCGAGCGCGTAACAGGCCTGACGATGATTATCGATTAGTTTGTGACAGAGAAGGCACAGTAATCGTCCATTATCGATTGGCTAAATTAAGGGAAGTCACCCGATTCCAAAATGATCGATAACATCTCGACAGAAAGCAAAAAATTATCCAGTCCATGAAATGTTCCAAAGTGGTTGCACATTCCACGTTCCACGAAATCAATTTTACCTACTCCTCCCCAGGCTTCTAAATTTCACTCAGAAAAATCTGATTAAAAAAACCTCCATTGACCCATACACCGTCCCTCATTCAATCGATAAATCAATAAACAACCTATCCACCGTAACCTACCGTACCCTGAATACCGTACCTGCGCCGTCGTGTCCAGCTTGGCGACCTCCTTCTGCGTCTCGATGTCGAAGAGCAGGATGTTCGACGCCTCGCCGCCCACCACCAGGTGCGTGCCCTCCGCGAACAGCCTGCAATCGATCGATCGATATTTGATGGTTACTGTAGCCCAAGAGATCGATCGATCGATAACTGATGGATACTGTAACCCGAGAGTCCTAGGCGAACAGCCTGCAATCGATAACTGAGTGATTACGGTAGCGCCCGGTAACGGTTGTCCTAAACTAGTTTGTTTCACAACTGAGGCACCACCACCAGGTGCGTGCCCTCCGCGAACAGTCTGGAAGAATCGATAATTGATGGATACTGTAACGCGAGAGGCCTAAGCGAACAGCCTGCAATCGATCGATCGATCGATAATTGATGGATACTGTAGCCCAAGAGATCGATCGATCGATAATTGAGGGATACTGTAACCCGAGAGTCCTAGGCGAACATTCTGCAATCGATCGATTGGATGGGGTTACGGTGAGATGGCATGATTATCCAGTCTGCGACAAAGGATTCGTCGATATTCGATCGACAAAAAAACAGATAGAGCAATCTTCGTATCTGACATCCCGGAAGCATTACTCTTTAGTCAAAACATTTTCTCTTGTAGAAACCGCGCCACGGAAAAGCGACGGTGCACAACCATGACTCCAATCTCCACCGCGGAGGATTACTACGATCAATACTCATCGGCTACCGTACTATCAGCTACCGTATCCTCCCCTCAATCGCCAACTGACTGTACTCACTTGCAGCTGCGGATGTAGTTGTCCTCGAGGCACTCGAGGCGGGCGCGCGCCTGCTGCTGCGACGTGCTCGCAGCCAGGTCCCAGATCTGCAGAATGGATCGATAGAGCGAGAGGATACTGTACTGCTACCGTATTCCAATCGTAACCAATCGATTGTGCACTTCCACCGTAGCCACGCTCATCTTCCGAGCAATTGCCCATGCCCATTGCATTATCCCGGGCCGGGCTTACATTAGATGTTATCCCTATCCGATCGATCAATACTCGGTACCGTAACCCTCTACCGTACCTTGACGCATCCCTTGCCGCCCGTGAACACGCGCTGCGCGTCCTTCGAGATCGCCACCGCACACACCACCTGCAATTTATCAAATAAATATAAATATAATAATTAATAAAACAATCCAATGATCGCAAGTGCTCCTTGGATTCTTTAGTGAACGAAAAGTTTTTTCCTTTACGCGCCCAGCTCACAAATCGGAATCGCAACACCTCAACTTTCTTGTGCCAACACTGCAGCAACGTTTCTCCTGTCTTCCAAACTTAAAAACGGCTACCATTTTCTACTCTCCTTCAACAGCAAAAGAGGCGATCTCTCGGGGTCAAAGAATCAGGGAAGACTCACCTCTCCGTGCGGTAGGTCGTGGATGGGCTTGACGCTCTTGGGCACGGCCCAGTTTAGAGTCTAGCGCCTAATTATGGCTACAACCACACCCGATTCTTAAGCCAACTCGAGACTACACTCTAGTCTCGACAGGCTGATGGGCTTGACGCTTTTCGAGCCCCTTTTTTGAGTCTAGCACACCCGTTTTTTTGCACCTACTTTGACCTAATTATAGCCTCAACCACACCCGATTCTTAAGTGAACGCTCCTCAACTCGAGACTACACTCTAGTCTCGACAGGCAGCTCACCTCGCCATGCGGCAGGTCGTGGATGGGCTTGACGCTCTTGGGCACGGCCGGGTCCGTGAGCGCGTCGGGCGGGAACATCGTCGGCGCCAGCACTCCTGCAAATTACATTGATTTATCAAATATGTTCATCTCTCGAGTGTGTCTGAATGTGAGATCTCCCACAAGAGATCTCGACGACGAGAGTGTGTTTCAAATCATTAAACAACGCTTCGATCGTAGTCAGCGCTCAATCGAGACATTTGAGCATTTGGCCGCGTTTACGATTCACAACTATGCCAAAATGACGACTAGCTTGAGCTTGATAGTTCGATTTCGCCGTTGATTCAAAAAAATATGATCACTAAACAATCCAACCCGACTTTTCGCGGGAACATCGCTATGCTAAAAGACGCAAGTCACACGGACGAGCAGTAATCTAGAGCTAAATTTGTCAATTAAACTATTCACCCGATCCAACGATGTACGAGAAGTCGCAATTAAAAAATCCCTAATGTAAAGAAGTCTCAAATAAACTTCATCACCGCGTGCAAACAGGCTTTGCATCAGCTACTTAAAATGCATGAGATATTGCAGAACAATTTGGCCAACTTTTCTATTTTCGAAAAACGCACAATACTCAATGAATCAGGCAATCAGGCACACTCCCGCCCATGCCCCCGGGATATATTGTGAGCTCACCCGATCCATCCACCCGGTACGAGTAGGGCGCCTTGCCGTTCGGCGTCATCATGCCCTGCATCATCATGCGCGTCTGCAAATACATTTTTCAACTTATTGATTTTTCAAGCCTACCGTAACCAGCAAACTCTCCGCGGGATCGATGCCCACCGTAACCCTATTCCAACACTTAACTCAGGGCTATCGTCATACCTTTCATTGTAACTTTGAACAAAAGGATCGATGACTACCGTAATCCTACCGTATCCCCTCCAAACACACCACTATCGTCATTCCTTCCCTACCGTAGCCCTGCACCCAAGGATCGATAGCTACCGTATCCCTCCTCGAACTCACCGCGGGATCCAACTGCGCGAGCGGCAGGCGCTGCGCGCCCAGCTGCGCCGCGAAGTTCTTCGCTGCCGGGGTGGAGGCGCCTGCAAATAGGAACGAAAATCATTTGTGAGTTGTGCGGCTTTCAGTTTCTGCACGTACTCTTGAAAAATGATATCAATGATTTGTAGTTAATTTCAGATGCACACAAAGATAACTCAATTTTTTTAAAGATGTTCATTCATTCTCGCGTTTCATGGTATCCTCATAGTCAATGCACTACCGACGTACCAATATATCTTCCGTTTTCTTTCCAAAACTACAAAATCTGCAAATTCTATTCCAGATCCCTCCACAAGCACCTGTCCTCTCTCATTATCACCACTGTTGATTATTTCCTTGTTTTGATTGACACCACTCCTCGTTCCATTCCCGTCATCTCCCACGTCAACAACAACATGTGCCAATCAAAGCGATACTATTTCCTTCTCTGCCTCTCTTCATTTCCCGTTACTCACTCTCATACTCTACTCGACAGGTTATCATGCGGACTCTCGAGGGCATTGCATGCAATCCGCCCCACCCACCACGCGCCAATGACAGGTCCAATCACCCCGTGTCTGCAGTTGCATTTGCAGTTCGCGCCGCAGTAAACCTGTCACGAGACGTCTAGTCAAAATAAATTCTCCGCCGTCTACCATAATCCCACCGACCGGAACAATCGATAACCACCGTAATCTTGAAAGTTACCGTACCCGAGCTGGAGATGCCCGAGTGCACCGAGTCGCGGCCCGTCTTGCCGTTCGCCGCGGGGCCCGCGGGGTCGTCGTTCTGGAACGTAAAAAGTTAGTTAGCGATCGCCGTCTACCGTATTCTCTCACCCAGACGATAAATTAATCGAGAAATGTTCTCAATGACGATCAGTTAGTGATCGTTGCCTATCGTATTCCCTAGCCCAATCAATCAAAAGTCTCAATGAAAATCAGTTAGTGATAGCTGACTACCGTACTCCCCCTCTCAATCAATCAATAATCAGAGCTACCGTACCTGCACGTCAATCTCGTCGTCGTCAGCGTCGTCCGCCTCGATCTGCAGGGAGAGAGATTATTGATTTATTGTTTATTAATGATTTTTTGGAACGAGCACCGAGAGCGAATTAAGATCTAACAGACCGCTCATGGTATAATGTGCACGTGAAACACGAGACAAATCTGGTGAATTTCAGAACCACTCGCGAAAAATCCGGAATCGTCATTTCTGCTCGATTCAAGCGCTCCTTTTTCATTATATTGTCACGCAGACGTTTCTCAACTCGAGACTACACTCTAGTCTCGACTTGCCCTCACCTTCGGCTTCTTCTCTCCACCTCCGGTCAGCGGGCTGCCGCTGCGCTGTCGCGACGACGACTGCCGCGAGGAGGACTGGGCTGCAATAATCAATCGATACTCGATATTCCAGCTACCTACCTAACATTCCCAACACGAATTACACTAACAATACTTATCACTTGCTCAAATGGTACAGCTACCGTGCCTGATCTACAGTAACTAACAACTACAGTAACCACCGTACCTGGTCTATCGTCTCACAAGCATTCATCTTACTCTGCCTCAGCCCCTACTGTTACTCTGTCTTCAGGAACTTCAATCACGTCTACCGTAACCTGTTCTACCGTACCTGGTCTGTCTCACACGCATTCATCATGCTTTGCCTATGCCTCTACTGTTACTTTGTTTTCCGTCACATCAATCACGTCTACCGTAACCTGTTTTACCGTACCTGGTCTGTCTCACACGCATTCATCATGCTTTGCCTATGCCTCTACTGTTACTTTGTTTTCCGTCACTTCAATCACGTCTACAGTAACCTGTTCTACCTTACCTGGTCTGTCTCACACGCATTCATCATGCTTTGCCTATGCCTCTACTGTTACTTTGTTTTCCGTCACTTCAATCACGTCTACAGTAACCTGTTCTACCGTACCTGGTCTGTCTCACACGCATTCATCATGCTTTGCCTATGCCTCTACTGTTACTTTGTTTTCCGTCACATCAATCACGTCTACCGTAACCTGTTCTACCGTACCTGGTCTGTCTCACACGCATTCATCATGCTTTGCCTATGCCTCTACTGTTACTTTGTTTTCCGTCACTTCAATCACGTCTACAGTAACCTGTTCTACCGTACCTGGTCTATCGTCTCCATGCGGCTGCTGCGGCGGCCGCAGCGCGCCGGCGCCCATCGCGGCCGCGAGCGCCGCCATGTTCAGGCCGCCCGGCCCGCCGAGTGCGCCCGCCTGCAGTGCTGCGTTAGCCCACTGAGAGCAGAGGGGAAAGACAATAGACATGTATTGGAAAAGGAAAGCAAAAAAATCACTAATCGATCCCCATTCTACCGTACCATTCCGAGCGCGCCTCCCATGGCTGCGCCCATCGGCCCTGCTGCAGCCATGCCGAGCATCTGCTGCGCCTGCGAGGCGGCAGACAGCTGCTGCAGCTCGGGCAGCGAGATCTGAAATGCCGTGAATTTGTTGGTTAATTAGCTAATTAGTTGAATGTCGCTAATTAGTCTGCATCGGATTAATGAGTATTCAAATTGAGGAAAAAGCTGAAAGAAACAGCTTAAAATCGACAACGAGAGACACATGGTACTTTCGCGCGCTTGGAGTCTTACTAACGACGGATTGCGCTCCATATTCAATCTTGAGTGAGCGGATCAAATGACTTGTTCGCAGAATAAAAATACTTATTACCCAGCTAATCAACTAATCGCCTGCTTGGCCCGCTCATAATTGTTTTACCTCTTTAACCCGGCGCTTCTAGCACGCACCCCATCTCTACCCACCTGCTTGGCCCTCTCCATGGCCTGCATCGTGCTGGCCTGCTGCTCGGGCGGCACGTACTGCAGCATCGACTGCAGCAGCGTGGTCATCCTGGAATAGAAGGTGGCTAATTAGGCAATCTAACTAATTAATTAATTAGCTTTAAAAACAGCTGGAGCAAGCATCAATGAACAGTGCCCGCATCGGCCTTTGTAAACACTGCGGAACCAGAAAGTTGCTAAACATCCAAAAAGGAAAAGTTCCCGGCATGGTCCCGTCTCGTTTCTGGCTACACCGACTACTCTTACACTGAACTGACCGACCAGATTGATTCATCTGCTTTTCTTTCTCCAACAAAAAAAACTATTTCAAGTGGATTGCTTGCTCCTCCCATGATACTCGATTATCGATTTATGACAACCAATAAAATCAATAATCCGCAGATAAAATCGATAAATCACCTCTTGGCGACCTCGCTCTGCTTCTGCATCTCCATGTTCAGGCCGCAGCTCATCTCGTAGTACCTGCAGGGATCATCGATTGATTCGCTGATATCGATTGACACCATAATCGAATCAGTAAAGTGTGAATTGTTATTCTATTGGTATGTGGACCCAGCGCACTATCATCATCGAACCTCCTCCCACTTCTTCGATGAACGCTGCAACCTAGAACAAACAACTTGAACACGCCTCAAGTTCGTAACCGCGTACCATAACCCCTCGCAATCAATCTTCTCGCTCACACCAACCAATCGATAGTCTACCATAACATTTCCCTCGCCATCAATCAATAATCAATAATCCCACTCGCTCATATCATGTGGTGCCGCTGCTAGCTACAATCGACCATTCTAGTACATGAATCGATAACCTCCTATCATGCTCGTTCCCGCATAGTCAATAACCGTATACTCACATAATTCAATCGATAAGCTACCGTAATCCCTAATCGATCAATAATCACTCACATCATGTAGTGCCGCTGCAGCTGCTCCTTCTCCGCGTTCATCTTGTCCAGCTCGGCGCGCTGCGACTGCAAAATGTAATATTTAATTAATTAATTTACCAATTTAGCTAATTAGGCAAACTACTAATTCACAGGAATCATAGAACGGTGGGTAACAACTTGTTTGTATTTTTAGTGAATGCGGACACGGATCAGCAACTAACGCATTGCAGAATTCAACTTCATAACCCACGATTGCAGCACGAATTGCACCAGCCTACCACTCCAAACTTTTGCATTGAAGAATTTAGCCCCAGTTTAACAACATTAGGTTTAAGCTACCCTCACCGAGAGCTGCGCCTGCATGTGATTACATCACTCAATTTTTTTCAATTTTATTGGGCTTTTCCAAATGATAGTAAATCCAGCAAGGCAGTGTTTCAAAGAGATGTGATGTACTGACCGACAGCTGCGCCTGCATGTGGTTGTAGTCGTCCTTCAGCTTGTCGAGCGTCTCGTGGAAGGGGTTGCCGCCGCCGCCGCCGCGCGACCCGCCCGCTTGCTGCAACACATATTATTATTATTAGCATCGTTGTTATCACCGTTTAGCTAAAATGTCATAGAAAAACGGACTCTATTCAACGTATCGCCAAACATTGGATCTTGGTAAATTGAATCGCGTTTCACCGCTGCTACAATACGCCCAAAATATTGGTCCTATGATTTGACGACTGTGTGTGCAATGGAAAAATCACAATACTACGTCACTCAAAACAAAATTGGACTGGCGTTTCACTCTTACTACAATGTGCATGGGATTGTTGCAATGGTCAGACGCCATGTGATTAAAAAAAATTTCATTCCCACATCCTATTCGAGCTTCATCGCCACTACATCTTCCCTCTCTTTCTTATTCATCACTACTACCTCGAAATTCGGGATTTAATAAAAAAAAATCAAACTACTCACTCCATGCCGGTTGTTGTACATGGTGTCGGCCTCTCTCCGCTGCTCACTTATCGATCCACCGCGTCGCTACCGTATCCCGATCGGCGGCCGCGGTCCTGCAACGAATCCTTGATTTGGCACCGCGCCAACACGTTCAAATCGCGGCAAACTGGCGGGATAATGGGGCAGAGAGGCGAGATAGTGTGCGAGTATGAGAGAGCGATCGAGTCAGAGAAACATACGACGAAAAATGCTGCTGCTACACCACACACTTGTTTTTGCTCTCTCCATTCTGCCTGCTCTCTCGCCCGTCAGAGAGGAGCGAGATAGTACGCAAAATCAAGAGAGTCAGCGCCAACAACACCTCCTCTCACTCCTCTTCTCCCTTACATTTCCGCCTCTAGTACCTCCCGCCCGTCTCTTTCTTTCTTCTCTCGGCTCATTTCTGAATTGTACTGCCTCCTATTCCTCAGGAGAAGGGGGAGGGAGAGGGGAGGAGAAGGGAAGGGAGGGGGGGGGGACAGAGATGAATGGAATGGGAAAACGGACAGCCGAGTAGGAGGAGAAAGAGGCAGGGAGGAGGAAATTAGTCATTAATATGCGGGGAGAAGAGGGGATCGGCTAGCCAATTTCACTCTGCTCTTACAAAACAAAGGTCAACGGAGGCATTGGAGGAAATGCGAGAGGGAGATATAAAAGGGAAAAGGACCTAGAGGCACGAATACAGATAATTCGCACAGAAAATATATGCAAGCTCAACTTGTCAGTTGAGCATCTTGATAGTAGAGTGAAATTCTCACGCGTAGCAGTCATTTTGGGCAGAAAATAAGAGACAGGCAGAATACACTTAGGTTCCACCCCCAACCACTTGAGCAATCAGTGAAGCACCAACCCAGGCGGCTAAAATACTGCGCCAACTCTCAAAACGATCGCTTTCCCATGGCAATAAACAAGCTGCGGCGCGGCACACCATTCCACTTCTCCTTCTCCCTTCTTTCCCATTGAAACTCTCGAGCTGCGGAGAGCTTTGATCACACATTCGCAAACGCGCGTCAGCAAATACGCTAATTAAACAAATATTATAATTAGCGGATTTCCAGTGAAAACGGGGCTAATTAAAGACCAATTAACATTATTAACTATAAAAAGGAAGAGGACAGACGTGTCTCGCGCTTGCACGCTTGCTATTGCCGTTATCAGTCGATTGTAAAGGTGTCAGAGAGGCGCAAAACTCGCCAAATCACCCGCTAATCCGATCAACTAGCAGCCCGAATTCATCAAGTGATTGATGGACACACGACTCGTGGCAACAATGATCGAGTGGGCAGGGAAAACCGCCGTCAAAACAACCCCCAATCGCAGCGAGGAATTTGCGACACCCCCCCCCCCCCCCCG
>LS495125.1:15064-27883 GCA_900490845.1 Pristionchus japonicus | reverse complement strand
TCTCCCGCCTGTCTATCACCCGGCGCGTCTAGAGCGCACCCTCTTGCTTACCCTCCAACTTATGATGAGCAGGGTGGAGAGAGCTCCCCCCGCTGATTTCCCAAACGGATTGGAAACTACGGTATGGGTGATGCCCGCGAAGGAACGTTTGAATGGGATTTCGCTGGCCGTCATTTTGTCCACCCCATGAGCCCCCGTGCTACCGTAAGCCTTCAGCCCAATTCGCGGTCGCATACAGATACATACCAAGGTCTGTCACCAACATTTTTTTTTAATACACACAATCAATCGATAATAATAAGAATCTTTATCGTAAATAAGCCAATTCCCAATAGTTGCACTCGAACACACAGTGCCCACACAGGGGTTACCGTATCCGAGGTTAGTCTTCCCTTGCTCTTGCGTCATCACTAGCCCATCCTTCCTCCTCTTCACTTATATGAGTGGGCAAAGCTGTCGACGTGCAAGCATTGAGTGTGGGCTGGCAGCGATTCGGCGTCCTGCAACGATATGATTACGGTGGCCAAGTGGCACTGTAGCATTATCGATTTTCCCAAACCAATCTTCAAGAGAGTATGAATTGTTTTGAGACGACAGAGTCCGAAATGAAATCCAATATCGCTAGTCAGAGGTAATCTATGCTTTCCGTGAAGCTACAACAGCGCATCTGATTTTTTCAAATACTTTTTGCAAAAGAAAAATGCATCTCATCAGAGATTTTCTACGGATTGGGTTCTCAATGTACGATCACAATGGAAGATGGTTCATGTGCATTCTGTATCCGATCGATAACTGCTCACCTTTACCGTATCCAGCGAGAGCAGGGCGGTCGGCGCGCTCTCGGCGGTCGCACGAGCGAGGGCCTCCGCGATGCCTGACGAATGGATCGATAATCAACAGCTATCGTAGCCCTATGCCTTCGAACATCTAATAAAGAGCACATGACAGGCGCACAGCAGTTCAATTGTTGTTTGCGTATTGTTTGCACGATACTCAATTGTACTATTCGCGAACCCAGCATGCACCAGGCCAGTCACTTCGGGCAACCGATAAATTCCCGATGGCCAGGCCACAAAGATCATCAATGTATCATACTACAGTACATTACGGTTCAAATCAATCAATCAATGTTCCATCGGTTACCGTACCTCCGGTCGGCAGGACCCTCAGGCGCGTGTGCTGCTCGGTCTCGATGAACCGGAGCGCGTCGCGAGCCGCCTAAAAGATCAAGGAAAGGTAATCGATAACCAGGAAAATCAATACTTCAATATACGGTATCAACAGGATCTACTGTAATCGACGTTGTTTGATTTTTTAAGGCAGGTTGTGGTTATCAATCGAAACGTTCCGACAGCTTCTCTTTGTAAGCAGGCTGTGCAACTAGACTTTACCAGGACTATACTCGCATCACTAGATTTTGTATCATCTGCATCTTTTCCCAGAAAGCTTTCCAAGTTGGATTGATTCACAGTACCATATCACGTGCCCTACCTATCATTTGCTGAGAATCTACCGTACCTTGGATGCACTCTTGGTCTCGTCGAGACGCGCCAACTCACTCGCGGGCACGTACCAGATGAGATGCGATCGATCGGCGAGGGAGCGAATCTGGAAAGGGAGAGTACGGTATCGATCGATATTGTATACGGTAGCTTGATCAATCAGGTGATCTATGCACAACAGTTGAAAGATAGAAAAGTAATTTCCCATTACATCACGCGACCTCTACGTTGCCGTTTCGTTGTGATGACATAAGGGTTGGTATCATTTCAAAGGCAGTGTGAGTGACGTCTGATGGTTCAATAAAAAAATTACACTGCTCTTCTATCGAGATAAGACCAATCGATAATCCCCTCAAGACTCTCCCCCACCTTGCCCAGCCTCCGCTCCAACACACTCGCCTGCAGCACGACCGAGATCGGGCGCTCGCTCTGCAAATTATTGAATTACAATTTGAAAGTATAAAAACAAGTGATTTGCGTGTTTCAGAGCACGAACATAGCCACACAGACATCATACACTATCGGTAAATTGCTATCCTACTAAATGTAATGTAAAACAGTTCCAAAAAGCAGGTGACTTGCGTGTTGCAGTGCTCGAACATATTTGCATTGGAAACAAAGCATTCATTAAAATGAGTGAAATGGAAAACCAAATAAACCAAAACATAACGCAGCTACTCAAATTTCCACACACGATTCGCGCGCTTCACTGCTTTCTCATTGCCTCAACCTATGCTGTGATCCCCAATGTAACCTTTGACTACAGAGAAAACAATTCTATCCGTTACATGACACTATCTTGTTCGATAAACAATGATAATCGAATCAAATTAACTAATTAGCATAATTTCACACCTCATTTGGCTGACTGCTCATCTGGAGTGCAACTATTTCCCAGATTCACTAATTTCCCATTAGCACACCTTATTGGACTGGCTGCTCATCTGGAGTGCCGCCATCTTGCGCATGATCGAGTGGTCGTTGCGCGCGACGAACAGACCGGACGGCGACTGCTGGATCGAGCCTGAGCATCAAGGGTTACGGTAGCCAGTAATCAATTGATTCAAGCTTGAGAGGGAAGGACCAAATTACTTCCAAACACGTACTGTCTCATTTAAAAAAACGGAAATGCAGATATTCTTATGCAACCACCTTATTTTGGTTGCATACATTCTACTAGTATCCGTTAGTAAGCTCGAAATGATCGCTTCCCGGAACCTATTGGCCTAGAACAATCTCAATTTCGCTTCATTTCTGTCAGCCCTGTGAGGATACCGTGCCCCTACCGTAACCCCCCCCCATACTCACCCTCCTCCTCCTTCACAACCATCGCGGTCCACAGTGCCACCCACTGCCTGCCCTGCTTCTCCTCCTCTTCTGCTCTCTCCTTTCCTTCATTCTCTTTTCCTCCATCCATCTTCTCTCCTCCCATCCTCTCGACGATTCTCCACTGCACGAGAGCCTTGCGCGAGGCATCCGAGTCGAGGTAGTGCTCCTTAATTAATTATGTATTCTGTTTATTAATTAAAATGTAAGCATTAAGACAAATAAAAAAACCAGGCAGTTCTAGCAAAGCTCAACAAACGCATCACAATTTTCCAAGATTCAATGTCCACATATAAACCAACACAACAGGGTCCGAACAATTATCTCCTCTCCCAAGAATTAAGAAAGCCAAAAAATCATGAAAGATTAGGATCAGAAAACCCGCGACCCTCTCGCGTTCGGTTTCAGCATCGCCTAATAACCTACCTAAACATGATAAGAACAATTCGTTCGACTATCGGTTCTCTCTAAATCCACATACATCAATAATCAAATCCACTCACCACGCTCTCCGCCACTCCTTTCACCTCGTTGAGCTGCGCGAGCGCCGTGTTCACCAGATGTTCGAGTTTCTGAAAAATGCTCATCATATTGATTAACTTTAAGCCCCTGAATTTCAATGTTTCATTGGCGGTGTAAGACCAGGAACAATGCGGTGCGAATGATTTCATTTGCTTCCGTGTTCGAAGAAATACTCCCAAAGTTTCATACGGAGAGCCTACTCCCGTCTCCACACAACCATCGCACGCGCGTTGCATGATTCAGATGTGCTACATTGCCTGAACACTATCATGCAAATGATGCGGTTCCGTGAGACATGTCCCCAAAAAATGCGCATTCAACATTCCTGCTTCACCCTTGCCATTTCAATTAGGGATGTGCAAACGATACCGATATCGATATTTTGGCGATATTCTCCCTCTCATTTCCCCCATTCCGATATATCGTAACTCGGTTTCCCCGCTCACTCTTCGTTCCGATATATCGGAATGAGAATGAGGGAGGGAGAGGGGGAGTGGAGAGTTGAGAATGGGGGGAGCGAACCGCTCGCGAACGAGAATGGGACGAGAAATGAGGGAGAAATCGGCTCCATTCCGATATATCGCATACGTAATGAGGGGAGAGGAAATATCGCATAGATAATTTCAATTTATTCTTCACTTTCCGATATATCGGATATCGTTTGCACATCCCTAATTTCAATCGACCAGAACCACTACCAACAATTCTCTTCACGCATCTTATGTTAGAAAAAAAACAATCAATATCCGTATGATACCCAATCTATACCGTACCTTACAGTACCACATCGACTAATCAATACCGTACTCACCATCTTCTCTCTCATTACTCTCATGTGGGCGTATCTCGCATCTCCGCCCGTCCTTCCTCCGTCCACCCTCGCTATCCACTCCAGGGCGATCGATAGAGCAACGAGCAGGCGCAGGTTGGCTGCCGGACGGTCTGCTGCAGCTGCTGCTGCAGACTCCGAGTGGTCCTGCAAGGAGAGGAGGGGATACGGTCAATTTATGGGTTTGTAAAGAACATGGAAAAGAGAGTTCATTGATTCAACATTCTTTTCCTAGCATCTCATAGAGATTGTGAAACGTGCGGTTACAATTCTGAGACCTTTTGATCAGTTTGATCGACTGTGAGTGCACTCCTCGAATCACATAGCCATCGTGAAAATTGTCAGTCTATCAAAAGAATATTTTCTAGAGCGATGCGTTGTGGGTTTCACTGCTAGTATGTGAGTCACCGGGGCTCAATGAAATCAATAGGGCCACCTCTTACTCCCCAAACAATCACAACTATCTCGCGTTCTTCCGTAAGTTCCCCAATGCCGATCAATTCAATCCACCGTACCTTCTCCTTCCCTCCTCTGCGTAGATCATCGTCATCGTCGCTGCCCTTCCTCCTCCTGCCACGAACGAGGCGCTCCTGGAACGAGTGAAGAGTACTGTGGCGGATGAGTTATTGATTGATGAGGAAAATCACACTTACTTCTCTTACATCTAATCTCTTATTATGCCAACAAGCCCTTTGTTTCAATCAGCCTACTACCTACTACATTGCTCATTTCAAGAATCTTGAAATATCATTCGCGGTGAGATTGAGGGGAGGAGACCGGTCAATTGATGCAGATTGGAGAGAATGCGCGGGCAAGATTCTTAAGAATCTTGCTCGAGAAGATGTGAATCTTGGGAAATATGTAAAATGATCAATTTCCCAATAAGATCTTGTTTCTTTTCTTGCCAAGCCATCCCTATTGAAAACTATTTGTTTGGAATGCAAATGAAATCCAAATCGAGTGTGCACAAGAAACCTATATTTTTGAAAACATCATGAAGCGTTTATGTAGCCGGTAAGAGATGGCATGGAGAAGGGGAAGTGGGAGGAATGGTTGATCTTTAATCTTTGCTCAGGCGGACGAGATGTGGACGGGCGTCACGTACGCGGTGGCCGCCTTCATGATCCAGCAGGTGAGAATGGGTTCAGAAACGCGAAGAGGCTGTTTTGGTGTTTCGCAATTTCGATATTACATCTCGTGGTTATGTGAAGTAATACATCCCTAGTCGCTTCTACAGAACCAGTGATCGAAAAGCATGTCGAAATCGACATGACATGCCCGACAAAGTTTGACGTGCCCGATTCATACGTGCCCGAGGTTATAGAGAAGCCGCTCTCTAGACGCGACGGGTTAGAGTCAGGAGGCCGGAGCGTGCAGGGCGGAGTTTCGGGCCATGCACCGCTGTGGCTATCATTGGGTGTTCGACCGGAGTCCCGCCCTGTGCCTGACCCGAAACTCCGCCCTGCACGCTCCGGCCCCTCGCCTCTCCCCCTGTCGCAAACCCGTCGCGTCCAGAGAGCGGTTTCTCTATAACCTCGGGCACGTCAGAGTCGGGCATCTAGATGTGGGCACCAATTGTCGACATCAGCCTACATCAGCACAACGGGGCTGATGTAGACAGATGTCGACAGTTGTCGGGCACGTATACGTGCCCGACAAAAAGTGGTTCCGACATCACTTTTCGATCACTGACTACAGCATCATCCGACTGTTTGATTCAGTGGCATAGCGGCATTGTTCCTTTTTTGTTCCTCAAGTTTTTCAAGTATTCCAAACAAATCGCCTCTGTTGGATACTCTCGTCTCGGTTTCAGGTATCCTACTAGTATCTTTCCTGCCTCTCTCATTCGATACTAGCTTATCTTCAATTGCGAAAACAACCCACCTCCTTAATACTATCGCTCGCCCACCTCCTCCTACTCTCTATCGTGACCACTTCCTCCTCCTTCTCCTTATACCAACCCCGGTCCAGTTACAGTTTCAACCATCCTACTACACCCTTCCCGGTGCATTTCATGCGATTCGAGTGGCGGTCGTAGTATTTTCAACCAAAACCAACCTCCTCATCACTATCGCTCGCCCTCCTCCTCCTACTGCCTATCTTGAGCACTTCCTCCTCCTCCCTCTCCTTCTCCTTCTACCCCCCCCCCCCCTACAGTTTCAACCATCCTACTACACCCTTCCCGGTGCATTTCATGCGATTCGAGTGGCGGTCGTAGTATTTTCAACCAAAACCAACCTCCTCATCACTATCGCTCGCCCTCCTCCTCCTACTGCCTATCTTGACCACTTCCTCCTCCTCCTTCTCCTCTTCCTTCTCTTTCTCCAGCAGCAGCAAGAGGGAAGACTGCACGAGGTCGGAGAGGGCGGACGCGTTCGAGGCTGGAATGGGAATGGGTACTGTAAGTATTGATTGGAGAACTAGAGCATGGTAAATCTATTTTTATTAGGGGGGAAATTCTATCGACGGATACTGATTGTGAGGACGAAATTCAGTGCAAAAACAAGTTAATCGAATTTTTTAGCCATCACACTCTCGAGCGATCGAAACTTGCAGTCTTGTCAGCATATCAACTATCTATGAAACACACACTTCAATCTCCAAATCACTTGGATTTTACCAACTTCACCTATCAATACAGTAATACAACCTTGACAACTCCCAGTTAATCGATAAGACTGTACGACTACGGTAACTCACGATGGGCCACTCCCGCCGCGAGAGAGAGGCAGTGCAGCTGCAGCAGGGGGTCCTCGGGCTGCGGCTTCTTGTCGGCACTGCTGCCCGGCCGTGGAGTGGGCGACGTCTCTGGAAATAATAGCTGCTGATTGTGAGAATGAGTCGATCAACTGCTCCATTCAACTGGTCCAGGCAATTTTATTATTCTGAAAAGCGACCACGTTTGCGACTGTGTTTACTTCTCGATCACTTCTTATGTGTCAGCGTTGAAACACGCCATCACACACTCCGCAATGAATAGATTTTGCCTGAACAAGAAAGTCTCTTTCAATTGATGCCCTCGAGCAATTCGATATCAACCCACGCCAACCAATACGATCTCGCATATTGGCTTTTTAGGCAAACAGAACCGAGATAATACCGGCGCCAGCCTCGTTCTCCCTCTCATCAACCGTCTTCGTAACCACAATATACCAATTCTTCCACAATATTTCCCATTGTAACAGCAAAGCACTTCACAGAAAAAAGAAATCAAGCCTATAATGCGGTTTACTACAAAAAATTCGGTCAAATTATGCGTGTTTTTTGAATGTCCTGTTTTAGGCATTTCAATACTGATTCGACTCACCCTTTCTCGCTCCTCCTCCTCTCATCTCCTCCTTCACAAACTGCTTCAGCATCTCCGTGCACTCCTTGGCCGCCGTCGCGAATCTGTGAATTATTATTTCGAAATTTTTGAACGTGAAAGCAATAACAACAACAACAACCACTCTATTTTGCTATTCATCAACATAGCAACACTACCAATACTGTGACTAACCTGTGGACCTCCCATGCAGTTCTCAGCTCGTCAAAACAAAAACACCACAATCATCAAAACAACAACAACCCCAGCTCACTGCTCATCCTCCGCTCGCTTCTCCCTCATCGCCGTCTCGATGAGTGTTGCGAGACGGACGAGGGACGGGGAGGCGGACTGCTTCATCTGAAGTTAGTGGTGTTTGAATCGGGAAAAGTTTGACATATTCAAGCAATTTCCATGTTTCAACAAGCCTACATCATTGGTTGAACGAGAATACCGTCAGTGTTCGACAGATGTCTATGAAAAAACCACTCTTGAACAAACCAAACCATATCTGAAGATAATGAAGTTTGTGTTTCAACGACAATATATTAGACATCGACAGAGAAGCCATACAGTGCAATCGTTCCGAATACCGTACAAATAAAGATGAAGTCATCCAAAGGAAGATCTCGCTATATCAGGCCTGTCCATATTGCTGTTCACGTAATCACCCAATTAGCCCGCTCAGCCTCGCCTTTCCCATTTTCCCCTCTAGCGTCTTCCCAAACTCTTCCATGCTTCAATGGTTCTATGAGAGGATGAGATGATACGCTCATCAATGTCTTGATAGTACGCTCATTCCAATAGACAACTCAATCGACCTCACCTTGCCCATCCTCCCGTCCAGATCAGACTACTAATTAATTAGTTAGTTAACTAATAATTCTAATGTTTGTATATTAATTAGCCGTACCTTGCCCATCCTTCCCTCCAGATTCCTCTCGGTCACGCGGAACTTCTTGGCGCACGCTGCAGCCTGCAGCAGGCAGCGCACGGCGGGGAGGGAGTCCTGAGTGGAAAGGTTGAGGATTGCGGTAACCGGGAGGAGATCACGATCGATACTAGAGTATCGTGAGTGAAGAGGATGATGGCTACGATACAATTTTTCAGCGGTGCGATCAATGCTTCACTGACAACATTTAGGTAATGCTTATGGCTGGCAAGACAATGACTTGGCGTTGTCATTTTTTTAAAACAAACTCTCCTAATCTTGACTAGAGTTCGCCATACGGATCTTCCTTACCCTACCGTACTCACCATCATGATCGATAACTGGCTGTTTTCCCAATTACCCTAATGCGATTACGGTAGCTCACCATCATGATCGACAACTGGTTGAGGGGGCGGGCCGCCTCCGGGTCCTCCATCATTGCGCGCGCGTAGTAGAGACGCGCGAGGCGTTGAGAGAGCGGCGTCTGCTGATATCTGAAAACATCGAAATTTGAATTGATCAATCAATAACCGGTCCACACAGTATCTTACCGTACTTGTGCAGGTCTCCGACGTATACGTACGGTCGGCAGGCCCTACCGTACATATACCCAAGCCGCCAGCGTACGATCAATCAATACTGCCTTACAATCAATTCTATCGTATACCTGTGCAGGTCCCCACACGAAAGCGGCGATCAATCAATACTACCGTACCTGTGCAGGTCTCCCACGTAGACGTACGCTGCGGCGGTCGGCGGGCTCATCAGCTGCAGCTCGCCCGCCAGCAGGCACAGCACCAGGCGGAGGTGGTCGTCCATCTGATATCGATTGATCAGGATTACGGTAATATCGATTATCGATTGACAAGGAGAATAAAACACCTTCATCTTCATCCTGCGACATACGATGTGCTCGCTAGCAATTATTAATTTTCCAGACAACAACAATCAGGGCGAATTGATGTCAACTAACGAACCCAGAATTAGAACGACATGTGAAACGTAAATAGACCCACATGTGTAACCCTCCAATCCAACTTGATCTTTGATTTTCCTCTCACCTGTGCTCCTCTCGCGACCGGGTAGTAGGCTAGCTGCCACATGCACTCGAGCAGCTCGTCACGATCGATCGAGTGATCGGTGGAGGAGAGCGACTCGATCGCCTCGCGCATCCTGGACGGAGTATTGATTGGTTACAGGATAATAATTTTTCTTGTGCTTCGAAGAAAGACCAACACTTTACATTTTCACCCGGTGCTTCATACACCACGGGAAACAAAGATCTCACGCCAAACATCAAACAAGCTAGTGATTGGAACACGAGACTCGATCGTCTCTCGCACTCGATCAGAATATAGATTATCGATTAGTGACTACCACCACTAAGTTATTTTCAGGGGATAATAAAAAATAGTACTTTTGTTTTTTTTTTCCCATGAAAACGCAGTATCGACCACAGTTGATCATTGTCAAGTGACTTGAGCAACCCGTGAAACTTGCATCTCAAATCCAGAAATCCGAAACAATCCGACTGTCAAGCCCTCTACTACCCTGATCTACCGTTCCCACCAAGATAACCAATCAATAATACCGTACTTGGCCCTGTAAGCGGCCGCCTTGGTGCTCGCCACGCCCTCCTCCTTGTACAGTTTGCTGACGGCGCCGCCATACTTGCGCACCTTGTCCATGCACGGAATGTGTTTCTGAGAGGATCAATGATCGTGAAGAAGGAATATTGCAAAAAGAGGGTGAGTGATATGTGGTGATCAACGAAGAGAAAGCGCCAAGTGAAGTGAAGCCAAGTGGATGATGGAATGAGGTTTACGAGAATAGGTCAAGCATGGCTTGACGTAATTTTGAATGGAATTGTAAAATTTGATGAAGCAAATTGTATGTGCTAGAAAACGAGTAAGGTTGAACGTAAAGGGCGTAACAAATGATGGAGTGATTACTCATTACGATTGTTTTCACTCTAAAATGTCTGCCAATGGTGAATCAATCACTCTCTTCCAACCTCCTCTCAACATGTGCGCGAAACCAAGATACCACACGACAGACTCGAACTGCTCAACACCGAACCACCACTTCTTTACAACCATGCATACTTTACCTGATCAATCAATAACTCAAAAATCGTACAAACTTTCGTGTGCATAATCGATGCAGTCTAAAAACAATAGAAGCTGTGGTAAGATCTGAACAAGGGAGGCTACTGGACACAACTTATGGTCGAGTCAACAACATTAAAGATACTCACAGCCTACAAAACGATTCCTGCAGGATCCAATCAATATCAATCAATAAAATGGTCAGAAACAGGTCAGAGTGCGTGTAAAATTGAGAGGGAAAGGTCGAAAAGGGGCGGAGCTTAATTCGAAAAGGGGGCGGAGCTTCATCCAATTCACAGCAGACGCTGGACACCCTTGTAGAGGACGAATACGAGAATTCCGACGGCCGTCGGAATGAGGAAGTTCGTCCAGGTGGGCGAGGTCATGATCTCCTGCAGGGATTATCGATTATCGAGGGTCAGGAATACGGTAGTTATCGATTAGACAAGCATCACATCAAGAGGCCACGATCTCCTGAGCGGATAATTGATAAGCAGGGGCAGGTATACGGTAATTATCGACTTTCTAGTCAGGCATACGGTAAGTCAAAAGAGGAGGCTGCTGCCTACAAGTAGTTTTTCTCTCTTATTCTACTGCACTCGAACGAAGAACTGATCTAGACGCATTATCTTCTACTGTCAGTGAAACCAACACCCGTCATGCACAAAACGATCCCAATGGTAAGGTGAAACTTGACTTTTAACTATAATTGAAAATAATAAAGTTACAACAAACCTTGAACGAGGCGCAGCGGCTGCCATTAGAGCCGGCGACCGGTTTGGACGCCTGAGCGGTCGCGGCCTGCCATCATGAGTTTCACTATCGGTGCCAATATTTCGAGCGATGACTAGACATTGCTATTGAATCAATTTCGTTCCTATACACAACTTGGACTAGAAAAGGTAATCAGTATCATATTTTTAGCAGTTTCTTTCGAAGTGGTACTCTGGTTTCACGTCGACTACGAAGTCCCTGAATTCTCCCAGATAATGAATTGGGCTACTTATGCGAAAATAAGAACTACTCAATTTCCCTTCTGCGCTCCCGGACCTCACTTTCTCTCCGGCTTTCAATCTGGGTACGCCCATTTACTTTAGCGTTTCGTCACTGTCATGTATGCTCAGTAGTACCAAAACAATCTGATTTCAGGCATGTTGGTCACGACCATAACTAATCTCCGGTTTCCATATTCTCTTCCCCGGCTCCCGGCTCTCTTACCTTCTCTCCGGCCTTCAACCGGCCGCCGCTACTACCCGGCTCTATTCCTGTTCCCCGGCGCTCACATTCTCTTCAGTCGTTACTACCCGGACTTTGTTACTATTTCCCGGCGCTCACCTTCTCTCCGGCCTTCAGACGGCCGATCGCGTAATCCTTGGCCATTTCCTTCGCGTCCGCCGAGTGGCCGACGTCGTTGAAGGGCTCCGTCGCGTCCTAAACAGAATAGACGGTGTTACGGTACGTAGGTTTTCGGTTACTGTAGCTAGATATTGATTATTCTGGATAGATTGCTACCGTAGCATCACAGCAATTGCTAGAGTCGAATCAACAGCTGGCCAAAAGGCAAGTTCGACCACGTATAAAAAACTACTATATCTAAACTACTGATTGACAATAGAGCCTATGAAGTACCATGCTAGAAAGAGACGCAGGCTAGCAATTGGTTTTACGCTCTTTCAACTATGCTTTAATTGAAGGACTACTACATGACAAATTTAACAAATAAAACAATTCTAACACTCATGATACCGAGTTTCAGCGAGTGTGTAGAGTTGCTGCAAAGTTGGCGTTAACAGAAATCGTTGCAAATGTGTATGCAATGTGCACCAAATGGCAAACATTCAAATGCGTTGTGTGTATCAAACGTGCGTTGAAAGTGAGCGCTCGTTTCAACACAACTCCAGAATTTTGACAAATTTTTCTCATCACCCTTTATCACGGATTTTCTGAAAGAGTGTAGGAATGCCTGCCGCCAGAAAAAATTTCGTATCTCCGATTTCGATCAAAGTTGGTCAGTAGGACCCACTGAGGGACTCTTTAAGATGTATCCACTCATTTGGGTCAAATTTGCATATTATCGATTTTTGTTGTCTGGATTTTTAAAATGCCATAAATGGCTTCATTTTGATCGCACAGCGAGTTTACACCTACCATTGAATTCGTATGCACAAGCTCTACAAAAAATTCCAATATATCCCTCATAAAAAATCGCATCTTGACCCTGCAAAACCCGAAAAACCTATTTTTAGGCCATAAAATCGCAAGTTTCTCGAAATTTTGTCGTTGAGTTCCTCGATATT
>LS520891.1:40558-51904 GCA_900490845.1 Pristionchus japonicus | reverse complement strand
GAGGACTGAAAGGGTGATTTCAAGATATCAGGTCTCGTCTAGTGATACGAGAGGCGAGAATAGAGAAGGAAGTGGATAGAGATGTATAGCCGAGACCTTGTGATTGGTTGCTAGGTGAAGTGAAGATATATCGAGAGGAGCTAGTATGAAACGAGGATTGAGAGGGTGATTTCAAGATATAAGGTCTCGTCTAGTGATACGAGAGGCGAGAGTAGAGAAGGAAGTGGATAGAGATGTATAGCCGAGACCTTGTGATTGGTTGCTAGGTGAAGTGAAGAGATATCGAGAGGAGCTAGTATGAAACGAGGATTGAGAGGGTGATTTCAAGATATAAGGTCTTGTCTAGTGGTACGAGAGGCGAGAATGGAGAAGGAAAGTGGATAGAGATGTATAGCCGAGGCCTTGTGATTAGTTTCTAGGTGAAGTGAAGAGATATCGAGAGGAGCTAGCATGAACGAGAATTAAAAAGGGATATCAAGATATCAGGTCTCGTCTTGTGATACGAGAGAAGGGAGTAGAGAAGGAGAGTGGAAAGAGATGAAGATGCGACTTGTGATTGGTTGCTAGGTGTAGGGAAGATATATGGAGAGGCGTATAAGATGAGATGTGGACTGGATTTCTGTTCTCATTCTACGACACGAGTGAGAGATAGCGAGTAGATAGAGATGGATATACGGTGCTTCAAAAAGGAGAGGTTAGTTGGGGGAGTGTGAAAAAAAGAGGCCTTGGCGAAAGAAAGGGAAGGGCACGACAGAGAAACTGGAAGAAGGCGGAATCGAGAGATGTCATCTCATCGTGGAGAAGGAAAGTGGATAGAGATGTATAGCCGAGGCCTTGAGATACAGTACCGGACAAAAGTATTCGGATTTTTTTCTAACAGGAAAAAATTAAGTATGAATAGTACTTTTTTTCGAATTTTCCAGTTTACTAAGGGGATTTACCCAGATATTCCCACGCACAACGGGCGGTATAGCCATGCGCATAGGTCGCTGATTACTCAGGACAGACTGAACGCTGAATTGGCTTGGGGGTGGCAGAGCCCGCCCTTGCGTGGAACGCCTAACACCTTACCTTTTACCTTTACCTTTTACAGCGCCGAAAGTACATCCATCAACAAGTACAATGGGCTAGTGATCTGTTTGTTTCCACATCGTTTTCAATCGGTCAGGGTGCATTTTCGAGACCTCCAAAATTTCGTTATTCCGCCATATCTTTCGTTCTAGTTGAGCTACGGTGCTGATTCGGTGATCGCAAAGTAACTTTTTAAAGAATTTTATTTAAAAACTCAGTTCTCAATTCCTCGACGGGCAGATTACGGTATCTCAGGGTACTGTATATTACTGTGGAGCTGCACTATACTTTGGTGCATACTACATGAACATCCTTCATCATGACTTTCCACCTCCATTTCGGACCATGACCCCGGGTTCATGGTGGTGGGCCACTCCGAGACCATGAACCCCGGGTCATGGGTCGAAAAAGTCATGATAACGGAATCGACTCCTATGGCGATGAATATTTACATAATGGTGTAGTAACACTATTTCAATGGTTTTTTGCTCAGAGCATTTAAAAGGAACGATTTAATAAAAATAATACGACATCCAAACCTTGGTCTGAGATCTTTTCGCGAAGCTATCTCAAATTGGAAAAGCCCGGGAAATCTAGGGAGTGGATTTTCAGATACCTCTACCAGTGGGCTGCAACGTACACCTAGGTTACCTTCAGCCCTAGCGGCATCTATAGGCTACTTTGAACGAAAACAGAAAATTTGAGATCAGAATAAAAATCCGGAATCAATCAGGAATCAATCTAAACTGCTGCTATGATGCCTCTGGGCACCTCTAACGTGATGCACGTGAACATTTGAGTCTACCTCTCCTGCTTTGTAGTTTATGATTTTTCGAACATTTTACACATAATTCGTATTTTCTCGCGCCGTAGGAGTGGAAACCCCAATCAAGGGGTACTATGAGCAATGTGAGCACAAGACCCTCCTAACGCTAGAGTATGGGCTGGCTGGCCCCGTTCCGGGAGGAACGTGTCCGGGGGGTAGGTGGAATTCCTCGATTTTTACCGAGCAGGTCTCTTAAGGTGCATCACCTCAATGATGCCAAGGGCGGTATGAACAGTCTCCCTCTCATTCAACTGCTGTCGAGTCACGTTCATCCTAGCTTCGTCAGAAGAGTATGGATGCGCAGCCCTAACACACTGTTAGATGCGCTCAATTTCATTGATCAGGAATTCAGAGAGGAACTCGAGCTTCGTGCTGTAAAGAGTGCTTTCACCGATTCCTCGCAAATGGCGAGGCGCCTATGAAGCAAACCAGTCAAGATGATAGAGATATTTGTAGTGACTAGGCATCGTGAAAGGTTGCTAGGGGTTGAGATGGAGAAACTCATTGAGAAATAAAGAGTAGAGCAGAGGGGTGAGAGATTGGCACAAAGAACAACCCTCGATAGCATGTGGTGCCGACGCGAATGACGTAATTGATTCAGTCACCCAATTTGAGAAAATAATAAGAAGAAGAGAGTGGAGCAGGGTATTTACATCTGCGCTTACTAATAGCACGCTTGTGCCAAAGCTACTACTATGCCAAACTTGAGATTTGCCCAAGAGATATTACGGGAAGTGCGACTATTCCGAGGGTGCAATTATCCCAGTAGGCAGCAAGCGCGTGATATTAGCTTCCGTAGAGATTCTCTCTTTCCTTGAAATTGAATTCCGCTGTGACGACTCTCTCCATTTCACGCAGTCTCTCGTTGATTGTTTTGTGAGCGATTCAAGGCTTCTCCGTATGGAAGGAATAGGAATTGATGCGGAAAGCAAGATATGTTTCACCACATTGTAACGGACTATGTTAGACATACGTTGATGGGAATATTCCTATGTCTAAAGTTCATCGATCAAATGCGTGCGAAACAAATTAATTAAGTGGCGATTTTGTGAAGGGAGCTTGGCTCTGATAAATTATGAGAAAAGTTTATTAGAGTGATTACGCATGGAATACGTTGGATCTTTCACACAAGCTCACTAGTGGCAGACGATTCCCGAAACAATTATATTTCGTTGCTAGGTATTCTTGCGCAAGAGGTATGAGAAGCGAGCTCCTCGAGGGTGCAATTATCCTAATGGGGTGCATGAGATTGGCTTCAGTTGAGACTCTCTCTTCCCTCGAGATTGAAAAGCGTCAGAAATCTCGTGGCTTCAAAGCGATGACCTGATGAGTCCGTATCAGTAGTGTAGTGAAACGTATCTTGCTTTCGTCCTTATCCCTATTCCTTTCTTACGAATACGCCTGAATATCTTACGAAGCAAACAACGAGGGAGAGGGCGTGAAATAGAGAGAGTCCATAATTTGAGAAAATAATAAGAAGAAGAGGGTGGAGCAGGACTTTGACAGCAGGCACGCTTGTGCCAAAGCTACTACTATGCCAAACTAGAGATTTGCCCTAGAGATATTACGGGAAGTGCGAGCATTCCGAATTGCAATTATCCCAGTAGGCAGCTAGCGCGTGATATTAGCTTCCGTAGGGATTCCGCCTTTCCGGGAAATTGAATTCCGCTGTGACGACTCTCTCTATTTCACGCAGTATCTCGTTGATTGTTTTGTGAGCGATGCGTGGCTTCTCCGTATGGAAGGAAAAGGAATTAATGCGGAAAGCAAGATACGTTTCACCACACTGTTGCGGACTATGTTTGACATACGTTGATGGGAATTTTCCTATGTATAAAGTTCGTCGATCAAATGCATGCGAAACTGACTGGCGACCTAACTGAAATAACTGGCGATTTTGTGAAGGGAGCGTAGCTCTGAGAAATTAAGTTCATAAGAGTGGCAACGCATGGAATACGTGGGATCTTTCACACAAGCTCACTAGTATCATACGATTCCCGAAACAATTATCTTCCCTTGCAAGGTATTCTTGCGCGAAAGGTATGAGAAGCAATCTCGCCGAGGGTGCAATTATCATAATGGTGTGCATGAGATTGGCTCCAGTTGAGACTCTCTCTACCCTCAAGATTGAAGTGCGCCAGAAATCTCGTGACGACTCTCTTCGTTGTTTGCTTCGAAAGCCATTCAAGGCGTTTCCGGGTGAAAGGAAAAGTGATAATAAGGAAAGCAAGAGTCGGCTTACGTTACTACTGCTATGTACTATCCGAAGCATGATTCTACCAAAACAGTACATACTTACCCAACGAACATACGCAAAATCATTTATTAACTCTGGTTTTATAATTCCTTTTTAATATTATGTACATGTCATAGTTAGATCCAGTGAAGATACATTCACAGAGGGAAAGACACTGATAAAGACGAATTCGAAGAACAGAGAGATCAGCAGGAGTGAAAGCAAAGGAACTGGAGCACATATTCGAGCCGGCAACTTTCGCTGACATTCTACCTGAAAATGGAGTATTTTATTCGCTCTGCCGCCCAATTGTCAGATACGTACCTTTACTTGTTGAAGGATCCATCGCACTCAGTACCGATGTTGAGTGAGGATGTAGACCTCTGGAAGAATAATTATACTATGGTAGTCGAATAATCGAGATAGATAGACTGATTTGAATAATGTGACAAAACACGAAATTATTGAAGCCCGAGAGACGTTGAAAGCGGGGGAAGAAAAAGGTGCGAAAGAGAGAAAATAGAGGTTGCGTTGGATACAAGGCGGACAGAAGATTTAGCGGAGGGTAGAGATTCCTTTTCTGTTTCTCTCTCTCTAGGGCTGGAGAATCGGATTCCTAGGGTTTCCTAAGGAGAATATGGCAGTAGAAACATCCAATTGAGACACAGTTATATCTAATTGAATCAACAATGTAGTCGACACGAGTCCGTATGGGTTTGCACACAGAGAGAGAACGAGAATGCATCTTAAATCTGTCTATTTCGAACAGACTCTCCTTCAATTTGCAACACCGATTAGAGAGAAAGAAGGAATGACACTGCGCACTCCAATTATCGCTGAAGGCCACTCTAGAGTGCCAATTAGTGAGGAGTGGAAGCGGATAGAGTCTCGAAAAGCGAGAACAATTGAGGCAACCTGGCAGGTGGATATAGAAGAGAAGTAAAGCTGTGAGCATATGGCCTACAATTAGAAAATGAATACTAATTTTTCATGAAAAAGAGACCAACGAAGGGCTGGTAATTCGTATAGGCGGAGTTCGAGGGAGACTAGAGCAGGTGGTTTGCGGAAGACGAATGGTCCATTGCACCACCCGTATCTCTCCGTTAATTAGAGGCCTAACTCTAGCCGATGTGCTCCACTCCAATACTGAGGGAGAAGAGAGATGGGCACCTTCTCTGCAATCGGCCTCTGCAGCATCCATTATTCTCTATGGCAGAACGAAAAGGAACCGAAGAAACGATGCAGAGCTTGAACAACGTAGTTGAGAATTGTGCGTCTCACGAGAGCAACCATATTGAGAAACATTATCGGTCTCGTACTCACCACGCCAATTTTTGGATTATGATTACCGAATAGCTTAGTGAGGCACTGAGTGCTTGCAATTAGAGAAGGAGGATTTCGGTGACAGGGCGCAGGTGGGCAAATTGGAAGATCGAATTGTGAATCTTGCCCGCAATTTGAGCCCCTTCGCTCTTCCATCGGGAGATGAGGGAAAAGAGAGATAGACTCTTCACTGCAATCGATCTCTTCAACATTCTCTATTCTTCGATGAGCTTATCTTGCCTGAAAAGGGACAGGAACAAGAAGGCTGCCCGTGAAAAAGGGTCCAACGTTTTTAATCCCTTCCTTCTCTTATTTCCGTGGTCCTCACGGCTGATTGCACAATTTGCAGCGTTGATGAGTCTACTATAAGTGAAGACGCAATGGAAAGCGGATTCAGTATTCGGCAGCCAATCTGGGAATCAATATACCTCAGTGCGCCTAGCAAGGATCTGGGCGGTGTGACCCTAAGAAGTCCCAATTAATTATTACCTTTCGCTCATCGCGATTCAGTTTCTTTAATAGGACAAATTATCACAATGTTCAATCCAGACTAAGTACAGAGCATATTTCTTAGCTCTCAATAAATTGGAATCAGTCCAAGTGGTTGGTACGAAACTGAACTTTATGTTTCATTCGAGAATTGAGAAGAGTGAGGACAATAGAAAAACGGGAACGGTGAGAATAAATGAAATTGGGTCTTGCATTGGAATGTGTAGAAGGCGCATTCATCATCATCAGAACTCGGCAGCCGCCTCATTCATTAGGGAGTGGAACGATTGAGTTGAAGCCCTGTAAAGGGGTTTGGTCGGTCTGTGCCATTCCTCAATCCCCTATTCCTGTCATCTCTCAATACTACAGACTCAATCAAATCAGATTTGGCGAAAGAGGTGTTGCTATCAAATATTAACTACCTAGGCAGACGTGTAATCCATTGATTTTACGAGTGATGGGAGAAGATGATACCTGAACGGTCGATTAAAGATATATATCGAACGCAAATTTAGATTACGACTTATGAAACCATAATATCGGGCATCTGCAATAGCATTTTCCTGTTATTAGGGATTCTCGAACAGAAAACTCTATAAGAGACACTCACTTTTCTAAGTTGGCCTCGGTTTGGTTTATTGTGCAGAATTCGCAAGAGGAAGATGGCGTGTATAGCCCTGAATTTTTTAGATAAGTGGAAATCGGCGTAAAAGAGTGGTAGACGCAAAGAATAGTGAAAATGAGCATAGATATTGGAGTGATTAAGAGGCGAGTGAGAAGGCTGAGAAGACGAGAGACGCTGGATTGAAATGGAGAGGCTAAAGGAGAGACCGGGGAGGAGCTTAGAGTAGGCGGGATTTCGACGACTGATTGGTGCTTCTGAGCAGATTGGATTGTGGGAAACGCTCTGCACTCTAATTAAGAGTCTTGCGCTGCCCGCAATTTGAGCCCCTCTCTCGCTTCAATCGGGTTATGAGGGAGGAGTGAGATGGGATAGAGAGGCGAAGGTGAGCAGAACGAATTGCGGGTACGGAATTAGACTCTCTCCGTTTAGGGCGTTGGAGGTAATTGCCGTGCCCGCTATGAGAGTCCCTCTCAATCCAAAACGAGGGAGATGAGAGATGATCACTCAAATCAGATTCTCCCGAGAGCACACCTTCTGGATGTGAAGGAGAAAGCAGCAAACTCGAGGGTAACGGGTGAATCAGAAAAGATGGTTACGGGTGAATCAGAAAATACGAAAGTAACGGGTGAATCAGAAAATATGATAGATGATTTATTGCTAAGTTAAGAAGAGAGATAGCGATATAGGGGGATGGGAAAGGATGGCAGGTCCTTATTTTTGAGAAAAGGAGATAGAGATGGAGAGGCTGGAGGGTCCAATTATCCTAAGAGGCCGCATGAGATTGGCTTCAGTATGAATTCGTCGTAGTTACGAGATTGAAATGAGTCAGAAATCTCTTTTCCTCTCTTCGTTTCCCGTACTTCGTAAGGCAGTCCTTATGAAAGAAAGAGGGAAATGAGGAATGCGAGAATCGGCTTACGTCGCTACTATCATCCTGCAATTAGAAAACGAATACAAATTTTTCATGGAAAAGAGACCAGGAAAGGGCTGGTAATTCGAATAGGCAGAGTTCGAGGCAGATTAGAGCAGGTGGTTTGCGGAAGACGAATGGTCCATTGCACAACCCGACACTCTCCACTAATTAGAGGCCTAGCTCTAACCTATGTGCTCCACTCCAATAATGAGGGAGAAGAGAGACCCTTCTCTGCCCTTCTCTGCAAGCGGCCTCTCCAGCATTCATTATTCTCTATGACAGTACGAAAAGGAACCGAGGAAACGATACTGAGCTTGAACAACGTAGTTGAGAATTGTGCGTCTAACGAGAGCAGCCTTATTGGGAAACATTATCGGTCTCGTACTCACGAGCCAATTTGTGAATTTTGATAACGAATTGCTTAGTGAGGTTCTGAGAGCTTGCAATAAGAGAAGGAGGGATTTCGGTGACAGGGCGCAGGTGGGCAAATTGGAAGATCTAATTGTGAATCTTGCTCTGTCCGCAATTTCCGCTCTTCCATCGGGACATGAGGGAAAAGAGAGATAGACTCTTCACTGCAATCGATCTCTTCAACATTCTCTATTCTTCGTTGAGCATATCTTGTCTGAAAAGGGACCGGAGCAAAACGGCTGACCTTGAACAGGCGCCAACGTTTTTAATCCCCCTTCTCTTCTTCGTGTGACAATCCGAATTCGCAATTAATTATGCAGCTTTCGCTCTTCGCGAGTCAGTTTCTTTAATAGAAAGGAAATAATCGCAATATTCAATCCAGACTAAGCACTGTGCATGTTTCTTAGCTCTCGATAAATTGGAATCAGTCCAAGTGGTTGGTATGAAACTGAACTTTATGTTTCATCCGAGAACTGAGAAGAGTGAGGACAATAGAAAAACGGGAACGGTGAGAATGAACGAAATTGGGTCTTGTACTGGGAAGGGTAGAAGGCGCATTCATGTTCGTCAGTGGCACCATCGTCCACCATTAGAACTCGGCAGCTGCCTCTTCCATTAAGGAGTGGAACGATGGAGTTTAGGCCCTGCAAAGGAGTTTGGTCGGTCAGTGCCATCTCTCAATACTACCGACTCAATTCAAATCAGATTTGGCAAAAGATGCTATCAAATTAACAACCTAGGCAGACGTGGAATCCATTGATTTCTCGAGTGATGGGAGAAGATGATACCTGAAGAGACGACTAAGGATGTATATCGAACGCAAATTTAGATTTAGACTTATGAAATCATAATTTCGGGCATCTGCAATAACATTTTCGTATTATTAGAAAACCACGAATTGTTAACTCTTCATAAGTCACTCACTTTTCTAAGCGAAACTTTGCTTCTGTTCATCCTGTTGTGTCGCATTCGCAAGAGGAAGAAAGCGTGTAGAGCCCTGTTTTTTTGAGATAAGTCAAAATCAGCGAAAAAATTGCGGTCGACGCTAAGAATATTGCATGAATAAATTGGCATTGACATTGGAGTGTGGAAGAGGGAATGCCAGTGAAAGGCCAGAAGAGATGAGAGAGAGAGAGGCCGGAATGAGATGAAGAGAAGGGGAGGAGAGTAGCTGGCAATTGGAGGAGGTGGAGTCTCGAGATTGGATAGAGAGGCGCAGGTGGGCTTATTGGGGGAGACGTAAAGCTCCGCACTCTGATTATGAGTCTTGCGTGCTCGCAATTTGAGCCCCACTCTCGCTTCAATCGGGAAATGAGGGAGGAGAGAAGAAGAAGAAAATGGATTGCTAGTAAGGGATTGGGCTCTCTCCGTTTTGAAGGTAATTTCCCGCTATGAGAGACTCTCTCAATCCGAAAGGAGGGAGATGAGAGATCATCACTCAAATCAGACTCTCCCACGAGCTCATCTTCTGTTTGCGCTCGAGGATAACAAAGGATTGGATGAATCAGGAAAGATGCTAACGCCTATCTGTAAAAATTCGGTTTGCCCTGCATATTTTCTAGAGGAATTTTAAGAAGCCAAGAAGAGTCTATGGAACGATAGAGAAGAAGAGAGGAGAGGAGAAGCTATTTTCTTCATATGAGAAGAGGGTTAGCGTGAAAATCGAGAAACGCGTTGAGAGTAGTTGCTTGAAGACGAGATAGCGAGACGGATTAAGTGAGTGGAGAAGAGAGTGTGAGAGAGGGAGATGGATGCTTGAGACGAAGCGATAATCCGGAGTAGCTTCCCTTTCGCGCACTCAATTCGATGACTTGCTGACGTTCGATGACTTGTTTCTGTGCAGCCTTCAAATAGAAGCTACATACCCTCTCTTACGGGTTCTGCCGCCTACAAGGAAATGTATTTACCTGTCTTCATTGAAAGATTCGCCACATCGAATAGCGATGTGAGGGTGAGGATATAGGCCTCTGCAGAAGAAGCAATTTGACGAAGACAGAATCACGATAGGACGGCATTGTTTGCGCAAAGAAAGTACCAAGTGTGTAGAGACAGTGAGATGTTGTGAGGTGTGAAATGCTGAGGTACAAAGAGAGAATAGAGAAAGCGAAACACTTGGTCCCTTTGGAGACAAGGCGGGGAATATATCGACTGAAGATTTAGAGGAGGGTAGAGTTTAATTTTCTGTATCTATCTCTCTCTAGTACTGGAGTATTGCATTCCTATGGCCTCACAAGGAGAAAGAGGGAAAGAGGTAACAGAATAGGCCGAATGAGGCACAAACAGGTCTAATAGATAGAAGACGTAAGGGAGGGCAGTTCACAGTGTAACAGTGGCATAGGAATCTGAAATCACTGTATTTCTCGCGAAACCTTCTTTGGTGTGTCACACTCGTTAGGGCGAAAGAAGGAGCATCTTACTCCCCAAGCATCATTGAAGGCATCTCCAGAGTGCCAATTAGTGTAAGCCTCGAAAATCAAGAGAAAGAGAGAGATTCGATGATCTGGTGATGATAGGATGGAGGATGCGCGAGAAGAGAGAAGGTGCAAGTAGAAGGGTAGCACACTTCTCAGCTTGGTATAAATCGTCAAATAATTAGAGGAAGTGGCTACGGGCACGTTCGCTTCTCTTCAGGTTCGATCTTTGTCCGTGCTTCTGTACTAACAACCCTGAAATGGAGCATAAGTTGTCGTTATATGGACAGACTTCCTAGCTTTTAGTGGAGCGTCGGCCTGTCGCAATGTAACTACTTGCATTGTATTGCGGAGTTTTTTTATAGTTGAGATTCTCACTTTGTTCAATTATGATAACTCCACCTTAGTTTTAAAGATGACACGCTTAAATTGATGTGCGACCATCGGTTGCCCTTTTCGAGAAGGAGAAACGTTGAATTTCGGTACGCCAAAAGATTGCGGGAGTTACAACAGTGCGAGGATAAAGCATAATGGGGGGGGAGGATAAAGCGTTGTTTCATAACGTCGAGTACGGAAGGTGAGTGGTATCTCTCCATTACACACACACTTTCTATTGTCGCTCTTGCCGCTCTCAATTGTCTATAAAAATGATAAAATCCGCTGGCGCGAGTACAAAGTTCAACCTGTTGAGAATCATTCTGATTCGAAAACATTACGGCTTGACGCAGCTGGCGCGTAAGAAAAAGAATTTGCATTAGTCTAAAAATTGAAAAAAGGCCACAATTCATCAACAATACAATCCGCGTAAGTTTGTAGACACAATCTGTTTGAATTTGACGTTTCATGATCATTGCAAGACAGCAAAGGTTATGGCACGGACCGGGGATCGAACCCGGGGCTTCCGCTTACCGGGCAGGTGTTCTACCACTGAACTACCCGTACCACCGATGCGCTTGCTCGCTGAGTGAATGATACTCTCAATTGGAGTCATACTGATCCTTCGCTACGCGGATACAACGTATCACTGCGCACTGGGGGAAC
>LS520891.1:7641-38441 GCA_900490845.1 Pristionchus japonicus | reverse complement strand
TATGACTCCAATTGAGAGTATCATTCACTCAGCGAGCAAGCGCATCGGTGGTACGGGTAGTTCAGTGGTAGAACACCTGCCCGGTAAGCGGAAGCCCCGGGTTCGATCCCCGGTCCGTGCCATAACCTTTGCTGTCTTGCAATGATCATGTAACTTGAGCCTGCTCGGCTATGACTAGAGCAAATCACTCAGAACATATTAGATCTGATTAATTTGACGTTTATAATTTTATTCGTATGCAGCAAATTCAAGGTGGAAAACCAATTCGAGCAATAACTTGCGTGTTTCAAAATCCGCTCCTGAAGAATCTTGGAACGAAAAACAAATAAAAGAGAAGATGGGATGAAGTGGGAAATGGGAGATCATTGAAGAGTAACGAGTTGCTTCTAATTAAAAGGGGGCACTCCATGGGAGATCGAAGTAGTAAAACTCGGGATCATCTTCAGTGAGTTCCACTCTTCTTGGAGGCTTCTCGTGGAAGAACTCGAATTCGATCTCTTTCAATAGCTCTCTCGTCGGAGCTATTTTGAAGACTCCTCCTGTCACTGAAAAAGTTTTTTTTAAGAATCACGCATATTTATATTCACGTATAATGCCAAAAAAGAAACGTACGCTGGTACCAGTGATTGGTTCTCTCGGTTCGATTGAAGGTTTGCCTGTGCTGCATGTCTCGTTTGCACGTAGCAGTGAAGTGCAGGTCCTTGGACTTATTGCAGAAACCCTGAAAGAGGCATATTTTAGCCTTTTTAATACAAAGAGAAAACGTTTCTGTTCAATGCCGTACCTGGATCATCCGATCCGACTGTTTCTCTGTCATATACTCCGGATAGTGGGGGTTGTCGATTTGGAGGTGGATAAGCGGTGTCAAGCAAAACATCGGTAGGAAGACGGAGGACCAGTCTGGAACCAGCATTTTATGGAGGGAACGATAAATTCACTTGCGAAACTAAGCCAATTATTTGATAATACCACATGACCACATAAACTGTTCGTATATGCAAAAATATACCATAGTATACGAAGTAATAATTGATTGGTACCTTGATTATGAACTCCGAAGAAGTATGAACTTCCGTAAGGAACATCCCACACGTACGGCTGGTAGATGGTGATCGATTGGACGTGTGCAGAGATGCCGAAGAGTATTTGCGCTGGAATGGTGCAAATTGGATCGATATGAACTTGTTATTTTGCGCCACCTGGGGCGAATTCAAAAACTTGAATAAACAATACTTCAATCGAGCTACTAAAAACCGGAAAAAGCACATTTAAAAAATTATATTGAATGCTTACTGGGTTTGGTGCAGACATTCTTCCTCACAGAGAGAGTAACGGTGTGAACACCGTGGTCTCTACAACATCCGAGGAGATATTCGCTGAAAAGACGAAAATGAATATTCTCCCTTAAATTTGTTTTCGTGGGTATCATTCCAATTCCACACGAGCTTCCCGTGCAGTTGATGGGTATTTCAAACAGTGAGGCATATGGGAAACATTAACCCCTTTCGAACCCCTTTGATTTCGCAGGAACTACTGATATTATTATTAACATATCGTGAATGGCGGAAAAAACTCGCCTCTCATAGTTGCAAACCAAAGATTACAAGGACTCACGACTGTTTATCCGTCAACTTATCAGCCGTGAAGAGGAGATCTCCGAACTCCTTCCCAACCAACAGATATCTTAGGGCTCTGAGTTCAGATTTTTAGTGTGATTCATCATTAAAAAATCCAGCAAAAGAACAATCACTGATATAGATTACGTGCAAATATAGAGTAAGTTGCTCAGCATTTCAGAAGCCAATGGGAAGTGAAAAGAAGAATTTGAAGATGAACCGTACCCTCGTTCCCTCGATCTCCTGCAGTTGTCGATTCCAACGAAATCGAAACGAGTTATTCCGAAACGAGAAATCGAAACGAGTTATTCGAAACGAGTTATCGAAGTTATTCCAACGGAGGAGAAGTGTATCGAAGATGATCTTCCTCTTAAGAGGAACGGTCATCTCGATTCTCATGCACTGAAATGAATCCGAATATACGATGCAAGTTACTTTCGGTGCAGAATAAGTTTTCTAAATGTGCACGGAAAACATATATTTTGAACGAAGTATGTTTACGTTTTCCGTCTCAAAGATCCGCTTGAGTGCTGAGAAATATTGTGAATGACTATTTGAAGAACTAGTGGGAGAGATTTTAGAGTTTTCTCACAATTCGCCCTTCCGACAAAACCTCAAAAGGTCGTCAAAACTCATGAACTCACATCTCCTTCCTCAGATCCGTACATGCGCAGGGCTTGAACGATCGGGCCGTTTGCATGCTCTTCCGCATAGGCTTCCACTTCTAATTTCATGGTTCGAGATATCTGAATCGGGTAAATTGGCTTAATAGTGCAACGAAAGTTCTTTGTTAAGAAAAGAGCAAAATATTCGAAAGGATACTGACCAATTTGAGATTCCAAACATCATACTTGTCCACGAATGAGTAATCGAGAATCTTGAACAATGTGTTGCGGGACAATCCCTCCAATCGAAACGGAGTCATTTCCTCGAAATTAGCGACGAGATCGAAGGGTTTCTACCTGAAATTATGATCACTCCGGGCCCTACATCAAAGATACTCATGATAAAAAATCTGTTTTGTGACGCGAATTAAAAACACTAAGAATGATGGCAGAATGCACAACACTAGAAAACTACGAACGCGAGAGCGCGAGACTTTTATTTTTATATTCATGGGGAACTAATGCAAACAGCTAAAAAAATAGAGTGCAGCGAGTGCCGGGGAACACAAAAAGGAATGATATTGAGCTCATATTGCCCCCCTGCGCGAAGGCAATGAAAACTGTACTAATGTTTGTTCGGACTCGGCCGCTCGGAAAGAAATGGAGACGCGGAAATCAAATGCGTGCGAAACTCAATAACATTAACCAATTTAGCGAATGATACCAATTTAACAGTTTAATAAAATGATCACGAATCAGGCTTTGAAAAAGAATGCTATATATATATCATACGCGCATTCGTAACTGGAGCAGTCTATTAGAGCGTGGGCACAGAGAAAGAGAGCGGGACGATTTATCGATTGAATAGGGAAATGAAATATGGGTGACGATAACTGTTTCAAAAAGCTAGAACAAAAACAATGAACTAAATTTGAAATTAATTCTGAATTTGAATACGCCTACCGTAATCCACATGTGCGAGAGGTTCTTCGTGGTGTGACCTAATAAGGTGTAAATATTGTAATCGAGAACTGATTGCAATATGGCTCTAATATGGCTCAAAAATCGTGAAACAAAATATTCATTTTAAAAGTAATTTGATTCTTCGAAAATTCTAAAAAAATATCAACTTATCTGCTACATTCAATTTATTCATGATATTACTACATGAAAATCTGCTGAATCTGGTTCATTCTAGTCGAAGCTACGGTGTTTTCACAACTACGAAGAGTGATAAGTTCCCCTCCACTCCTGACTCAAATAGTTTGAGAATTTGTTTTCCGCAGCTAGGAGTAATCGTCTTAAAACTTTGTATACGATGGTCAACGCTAATTAACATTTCCGCGGGAATTCCAATGTGAATTATTTGAATCGGGTGTGCAGGGGACTTCAATAAAATAGATAAAATAAAATAAATTTCAAACGAGTTTGGTGCAATGATTGCAAATCCGGAGAATAACAACAAATTGTGAATTGAAACGATTGAATTTTGCCACCAATACGATTCTGTTCATCATTATCAAGTTGAACATAATTAATATGTTAGAGAAAAAGGATAAGTGGTATGGAAACAAGCAGAATTGAGAGCGCGGGTAATGATCGTTTCAGTTTACCACTCAAAGAAGTGAGTACTGCTCACTTTTGTAGTTGAGAAGCGAGTTCAAGTTCAGTTTGAGCAGAGAGGAGCGGCTAGTGATAATTTGATTAGCAGAAAGGGCAGACGGTCATACAGTGAGAGAGGACAACCTTGACGAGATCAACATCGAGCAACGCGAGCTAGTGGCTGGAATGAAGGTCATTTGAGGGGAAGGTATTTGTTGCTCGTTTGCAGTTTGTTACTCTTTTATTTCGATTCACTGTTTATTTTGTTTCTGGGGATTGGATCACAGGATATTCACACATTGAGTGGTCAGAGATACGGAAGTCCGTCGATGTATTTGAATCGGTTAAGAGCAAGGGTGAAGTGAGTATAGACGTGAAAATAATATACGATATGATAAAAGATCAGCTCCTAGGGCACCAAAGGAAAGAAGGAAAAGGATTGGTTTTTTTCAATAAATTTAATTTTTAAAATTGTTTAAAAATCCACGCCTAAACTTAGGGAGGATGAGATATGTTAGGTTTTTCGTATTAAAATAACTGCGCTCGCCTGAGTTACTCTTCAATTATTGTATTATGTGGCGACGACTCTTGTTCTTTCGATTGCATAATCAGTGTCACTTCCGCATATTTCCCCATGCCCAGTCACCTACAGATATTTTTGTTTGCCTGAGCAATTTGAGAAAAACAATTGAATTTTTGTGCATACAAATTTTAAAAAAAATGTTTTTTTTGCAAACAATCGATGGTCGGAGATTCCAGATTTCGGTCCATTTTAACCTTTTCTGGCAAAATGACATACGGACAATTAAAGGATGACAAATAACTTGTTTTCGTAGATGGTAAAAAAAATACTCCTGGGGATTTTTTGGACCTTTCGTTTTTAACCTGTTTCAGACTCATTGACATTTGTTAATCCTAACGCAAATGGCCTAATATGTTAAACTGGCGTATAAATAGCCGTAATGTTTCACTCAGTGTAATAAATTCAGATTTTTGAGTACGATTTTTTTATGAATTTCTTATATATTTTCATATAAATCTGTATTTAATGTAGTGTAAAAATCTCTGAGATTTTTGTAGCGATTCTTGCCTCTGGCCCATCTCAGTAGACAGTTTCCCCTCTGGCTCTTCTCAGTAGAGCTTGCCTCTGGCCCATCTCAGTAGGCAGTTTCTCCTCTGGCTCTTCTCATTAGAGCTTGCCTCTGGCCCATCTCAGTGGACGTTTTCCCTCTGGCCCTTCTCAATGGAAATGTTCTGCAACAGAGGAGCTTCCCTACAGATATACAGATATTTACAGATATACAGATATTTATCCTGACATCAGGCAATGGGCCTGCAGGACGCAACTTTAGGGAGGGTATCGGGAATAACAAACGCCTGAAATGAATGTGCAACATGTTCACAGCAGATCTTGCTCGGTATTTCAAATGTTCATTGATTTTCTCTCACACTTGCGAATGATCGGAACATACTTCATCGAATCTCGTAAAATACCATATTCTTTGAGGACTGTAGCCGGTGATTAGTGAACAATTGAGAGATTTGTTCAGTACAATTCTACTCGAAATTTTGTCACATGCTGGTGGAATTCGAAATTTTGTCACATGCTGGTGGAATTCGAAATTTTGTCACATGCTGGTGGAATTTTGTCACATGCTGGTGGAATTTTGTCACATGCTGGTGGAATTTTGTCACATGCTGGTGGAATTCCCATGGGATCCCATTCCGTACCCGCACACTTGCCATGTAAAAAAGCCGGAAACTGATACAAGCTACGGCGGGAGGAATCGCTCTATAGATTTTGATTAGTATTTATCGACAGTGTCTCGGTCTCGAAGGGGTGACTAGTAGCAACTAAATTTGGAGTCATACAATTTGATGTCTTCTTCTTCGACTGCCCGTGTCTCGAGGTATGGGAGAGACGTGGGCCTGTACTTATGTGGTTTCATTACCTGCAAATGAACAAATAAAGGTTCTACCGGGTCAGTACCTTCTGTGATTATTAAAGTTTTGCCCTAAGGAAGCCTAATTATTGGAAGTTTCCAAATCTAATAGTTTTCAATTTATTTTTTTATTTTTTTTATAATTTATTTTCGTCGATAGTGTTCGTTCCTCCACGGTATATCCTGCGAATCAGTTGTTTAGATATTATTGATGTTTTCGTTTGACAGAGTACGACTTCAGATAATTGCTTTAGTGAATTGGATCGTGATTCTCTAGATCTAGACATAAAGATAATCGCTTACATGGCCCAATTTGTGTTGGCTAAGAAGGAATGACAGATGAATCTGGCATATCTTCCTTTCTTCATTGGATTGATGTCGAACATTGCACCAGATTCGTTGATGCCCTGAATGTTCTATTTGTGCATTACTTCCAGTAGTTGGAGTCTACGAGAGTCTTCTCTAAGTATTTCCCTCTTTCTCTCAGTGTTCTGTCAAATAATTCGTCCAAGCTAAGTCGCTAATCTCTTAGAAGAACACGCAATTTACCAGTTTAAGTTTGTAAATACCGTAAAACTCACTTCATGATTCCTTGCGTGATTTCCACGTTTCGTCCAGCAAACATCGGAAGTTGCAGAGCATGTAGAGCTCGGAAATTAAATTGAATTAGCACGCAAAACGGTTGAACGCTGAGTAGAAAAAGAAAATGTAGAGAAAAAGAAAATGGTGAGCTGGGAGAAAATGCTCTTGATGTTGTGTTGGTTAGAGAGGAGCGCGCGCCGCGTGCCTGACGTAATCTCGTTCCCCGGACAGGCCAAACAGGTCCCGATTAAGATCACTCTCCCCTTATGCTAGATCGGCCTGTCACGATAAGATCTCTCATCGATCAGAGACCGTGAGAGAGCATGGGGAATCGAGGAAAAGAGATCGAATCTCGTCGTGTTATCAGATCCAATGGACGGGTGCGCATGGTTGAGAGCGAGGGGAAAGGCCGAGCGGGAATGAAGATGGGAGGGGAGGATAGCCGATTGTAAGAAACATCTAAAGGTAAACCCAGGTCCGGTTTATTCAGAGAACGATTCTTTAGTTCATCCCGTACACTACCAATCGACGAGTTCTCTAGACGCCAGAATCCGCGAATATCGATCAAAATTGTGTGCATTAGTTCAGCCGGTTACAAATCTTTTATTGACACTTCACGAACTGCACAGGGGGAGCGGACTATGCAAAGAACGACAAGATCAAAGGGACTGTCAGCAATGGAACAGTGTGGGGAGGGTCTGAGGAATATGCAAACGATGAGTAATCTTTGCGGGGATGGAAGGTATGACTTAGAAGAATTTCCGACGGTTTGAGATCAATAATTGGCAACATTGCACAGGCAGAACAAGAATGACACTGGCGTTTGACTGAATTCCATTTGTTTACCGAAAATGATCGATTTTTCTGGTTATTTCTCCACCGTTGGCAGAGTGGTCAAAATTCTAGATAGTAGGAGAATGGTAGGTAGAGTGAATGGAAGATTGTTGGTTGGACGGGAAGCCAGGAATGTTTCGAATGGAGGGGATGGGTTGATGATATAGAAGGGGGAACGGATTGGCATACAATTGGGGATGCATTTCTTCGGGTGGTAGTGGGATGACCTTGGTGACGGCACTCGGGACGATACTTGTGGGGTTTCATAATCTGCAAATGACCGAATTAGTGAATCTACAATTTGTTGAATGGAAGGTTTGACTCTGTAGCAACAACAAGATCGTTGCTCGCCCATCCTATATGAGCTTACAAAAAGCGATCTAAAAACGCAGCACTTATTCACTTCAGGCGCCTACAGACCGCACACGTGGGTTGCGAATAAGATAGAATGAACATGGAGTAGAGGAGATGGTCTGTTCTGTTACCTTTGCGCCTAAAGTAAAGAAGTGCCGGAAACGCATAGGAAAATTTATATTTAGAGGACGTACCCGCTTGGATGGTCGACTCCGATCGCAGGGACATACATCGAGCTGCAATTGATATCATATTTATTAGTTACTCGATTCCTAGTTGCCATAGAGGGGTTAAAATAACCCCTGGAGCCACTTTTTAGGGTCTCTCAACTTTATACCTGATCCATCACCTTGGTGAACCTTACTCAAACAGCCCCTTTCCAAAAGTATTGGAAAGTCAGCCATCTCTACACCGATTATGTCTTTAACTAAAGGGCAAAAAAGCACTCTTCCTCGAACATGACTAAAACTATGGTGTGATCAATGCAAAAATGAAAACCGTTTGCTGTTGTTTTACTGTCTCTATTCTCTTTATAGTCTAGTGTGTTGTTCCGTCATAGCTAGAACACCAACTAATTAACCAACCTTTATGAGGATTGACCTCTCGAACGGGTTGGCGTAGAGATGAAGACTTGAGAGACCCGAAGGTGCAACTGAATCTATTCAACAATTAGAAAAAATGGACGGCTTCGAATATAGAAACTACCGTGTATTGCGACAAAGGATATCTTAGTAAATCTTAGAGAATTATTGGTAAAACCCACTCATTTTCCAGGAAGTGATACCCCACAGGGGAGATAATGGGAATGAAAAGGAAGAGAGATGAGAAGGCGAAAGACTTCTGAAGAGAGTGAACAGAAAGGGACATATTTTCTGGAAAAATATTATTCATATTTTCCTTCCGTTGGAAAGAAGCTGATCTTACGACGCCTAATCGATCACGGGTGGGATGCCTGGATATTACAGTTAGTCGGAACAGAGAGATGAAGAGGGGTAACGGCGGGTAACTAAGGGTTCTTCGAACATATTCAAAACACTTCTGTAACTACCCGATCGCGCGGCAAAGCCGCACTTGCTCTACATGTGCTGTCGATTTCGAACTAACTGAGGAAATATGCTCGGCGATTGGTGTAGCCGTTGGTTAAGGAGACAAAAGGAGAACAATTCGCGTTTTTAAGAGTTAGAAGACAAAGAAGAAACACTCTTCGGGAGGGAGACATGTTCGGTGTCAGTGCTCTACCCGTTTTACATACTCTCTCACTTACTCGGTTGTTATAGAGGTAATCCGATTAGTATTTTATCTGATGTACTTCAGAGAGGCGAGATGACCAATTCAGTCTTAGCATATAGATTATAAATGCTATTTCCATCCCTCTTACTACCATCTCTTCGCCTCAGCCCGCTCTCGAGGTCACCAATAGAGCCAAAAAGGGCACCGCTAAACAGCGTAGGGGCGAGGAGAGGGAGCATGCTGCGGAAACTGTGCTGTGAGAAGTGACAAACCCTTGAGCTGTTCATAGCTTGTTTCTAAACAACTCTTGATCAAGCACTACTTCAAAATAAACCTCCTCTCTGTGCCTCCTATCCTGCCCCGTCCCCTCCTCCTTCTCTACACGTAAAAAGAATGGGAAAGTAATTCGTTCTTCCATGCCATGCATCAAGTCCAATTCGCTCTGCTCATGCTAGAGAGTGTGTGACATGGAGAGAGTAAAGATTTATGATGCATCTTCCCCTCCTCTCTTCTGCATCAAATTGCCAGATGCGTCTGCTAGGCCCTTCTATCTTCTATTGGTTGCGTCCGACTCATTCTCTCCCCTTCTCTTCTCTTTGTTACGCTTTTCCTCATCTTCCTATATTCCGCTCAGTTGTCGATATTTAAAGAGACGCAACATAGTTGCTTACTCCGCTGTTTCAAGTTACTTGCACTCAAAATCTTACAATTCCTCCAATTTCCAATTAATTATACTTCAGTCGCCTAAATCGACTCGATTGTCCACTACAACGAAGCATTCAACGATGTGAAGACAACAACAACGGCCAAAAGTAATTTCGCTTCAGTATGGATGATCCATTCAGCAATGCTCTTCAGAAACTCAGTTTTCCATTCTACGAATGGAAGGGAGGGTTGTGATCATTTTTGCCCAGGTAAGAATTGTGTGCATTTTTTAACCTGCTACTCGGCCCCTGCTACTCGGAAGAGGAGATAGTGTGAGAGTAATTCCTCCCTGAAGGCGTCCCTCTGATCCCTTGTCGAAACGTCCCCTTACTCTTTCAATGGTCATTGTTATGAGATGTCCCTCTCTCTCTTTCTCCTCAATTCAGAAGCAACTCCCTTCGCTCTTCCCCTCAACTCCAATCGATTCGAGGCGACGGTCAGTTATGACTCACTTCTTTCCCTTCCTCTTCTCCTTCTCTTCCCCATCTCTCTTCACTGTTTATGTTATAGCCCCCATCCTCACAGTCCCTTCCTCACTTCTCTCTTCTCTACTATACTCTTGACTGACCTACTTTACCTCATCTAGACTTTCCTCAGCTAGCCTAGTCCCACTCTCACATGCATTCTCGTGTTTACGCGCATTTTGTTCGACGAATATGTTGTGATCATTATTAATAATTCTAGTCGTCTACATCGACACCGAGTTGTGCTGTGAAGCGAGATTTATTTTCTGTTCGACTACAATAGCAATGACCGCTTTCTACGATACGGATCCACAGTACTATACTTGTGGAGTACATATCCATGTGAGTTTGTTGAAGAATGGCCTAATGTGTCTATATCTATCAGATGTACCTTTTCTGTTCTTACTTGACGTCATTCGATGAAGAAATTACATGTGTTTCAAATGGAGAGAACTTCAGTGCTGAGGAAAAGAGAGGAGGTAGAGTCAAGAGTTTGAACACTGCGAACAATGAACACTGCGCGTGTTACAAGAGATTTCCAAAAAAATGATCCGGATTAAATTATCGAAACATTTTTAGGAAAACAAGTCGTCGTATTCTTATTCAACGTTACTGATCGCGCAGACTTTCGTGAGTTATTTGAATATGAAAATCGAATTATGTTCTCAATTCTGCAGCTCCTGGGCGTCTACATCTTACCTAACCGATAAGGAAGAACCTTCGAATGCTGCGAAGAAAGTCAAGGTAGGCGGTACAGTTGTCGGTTCGGAATCGAAGTCACTAGAAATGTTGTCGGAAAATCCGATTTCTCGCCAGCATATCTAGTGGGCGGAGAGTAAATGAGAAAATATATCTATGTATTCAGAAACAGATCAAAATCTCTGCTCCTCCTTCTTATGATCAGCTTGACAAGAAAGAGAAGAAAGTGGCAATCATCATTGACGCATAAATCTCATTTTCATTTCTGACAAGATAAATATTTCCATTGACGACTAATCTATGACATTCAATTGTGAAACGGACTAAATCGAGGTGTATGCAGAGTCCCACCCAGATCTCGGTTCTTGAGCCAAGCGTATTCTGCAGCGAATACTTTTCGGATGATTTGACAGAATTTAATTAAGAAATTAATTTGCAGCTAGTGAGTGATTTATCTATGATCCAGGTTAGACAGTGATCTGATTCTCTTACATCTCTCTGACCGACGAGTCAGATTGGGAAACACGGAGAGCTGCGGGAAATTTTTTCACAGATGTTATGAAAAAAAGGGAGTCAGTGATCTCTTGATCCTCTTCTCTCTTCTTACTCCCTCATTCAATCATTCTGATGACCAGATTATTCTTAAGGCTAGCCTCTTCACTTTCCCTATCCTTAGTCCAGAAACAACTTGCAAAACAACAACTTGAATGGGCCTCCCCTTCTCCCTCTCCTCTTCCCCTCAACTCCAATCAATTACATGGTCAATGTGGATGACTCACTTCTTCCTCCTCCTCTTCTCCCTGCTTTCCGCCCCTGTTTATGCTATATCCCCCATCCCCAAGGTCCCTTCCTCACTTCTCTCTTCTTTGCCCTCTTCCTGTACCCTCTATGCTCACGACTGGGTCATTTAGGGGTTGTACTTCATCTTGCTCAGTCTCACTCTCGCATGCGTTCTCGTGTTTCCGAGTATATTTCGTTCGGCGAATATGTAGCACTAATTATTTCTAATTCTAGTCGTCTACATCGACACAGAGTTGTGCAATAAAGCGAGATTTATTCTCTGCTCCACTACAGTACCGGTGACTCTATTCAATGATACGGATCAAAAGTACTCTACTTGCGGAGTGCATATCTCAGTGAGCTTTATTGCTTCTTTACAGCGCCTATTTTTCATAATTCAGACATCTACTGCGCATTTCTCCTATGGTGTTGCTATATTCACTGCAACGCTCATCTTTACCTACTGGTATATGACCATCCAAGTGAGAGCGCGGAGAGAAAATGCTGTTGTGAAAGAAAACCAGCGATATCTGTTTATTCAGGAAACTGAGCAAAATCTTTGCTTATTCATCTTATGATCAACTTGACAAGAAAGAGAAGAAAGTGGTAATCATCATTGACGCAAAACGTTCTGATTATCATTTTTACCATGATAAATATTTTCAATGATGCCTAATCTATGGCATTCAATTGTGAAACGGGCTAAATCGTGGTGTACGCAGAGTTCCACCCAAATATCTTGCCTTGCGTACACTGCAACACAGTTCTTGGGGCAGTTCTTGAGTGTATTGTGAAGCGACTACTTTTCCAATGATTTGACAGAATTTGAAGAAGAAATTAATTTGCAGCTAGTGAGTGATTTATCTATGAACCAGGTGAGACAGTGATCTGATTCAGATTGGGAAACGCGGAGGGCTGCGTGAAATTTGTTCACAGATGTTATGATAAAAAGCGAGTCAGTGATCTTTTGATCCTCTTCTCTCATCTTACTCCCTCATTCAATCATTCTGATGACCAGATTATTCTTAAGGCTCGCTTCCTCACTTTCCCTGTAATCAGTCCAGAAACAACTTGCATGGGCCTCCCCTTCTCCCTCTCCTCTCCCCTCAACTCCAATCAATTACAGAGCGATGGTCAATGTGGATGACTCACCTATCCCTTCCTCTTCCCCATCTCTCTTCACTGTTTATGCTATGTGCCCCCATCCTCACGGTCCCTTGCTCGCTTCTCTCTTCTCTACTATACTCTAGAATGATCTACTTCGCGTTCGTACCTCAGCTAGCTCAGTCCCACTCTCATTTGCATTCTCGTGTTTGCGCATAATTCGATGATGGATTCTGTCGAAGTCATCGCTCTTCTTTCCAGTCGTCTACACCGACTAATTCGACGTCCTTCGAGAAGAACACGAAAAAATGAAATACTTGAACTCTGTAAAACGACGACTTGATGCAAAAGAACACTAGTAGCACATACAATACAGCGAGGTGAGTCAGCAAACTTCTATAGCTCTTCTCTCTAAACATTTTTGGCTCTTTCATATTTTGACAGGGAACTATCACTTTTTGACAGGGAACTATCGCTTTATATTGAAAAAACTCCGATCATTCAGGAAGAAAACAGTAGCAGTGCTGATGGAGGAAGCTGGGATGGGTCGATGAGAATTTGCACAGACGGTAAGTCCCGTCTGATCTGGTCATCTCTTTCATTTCCTCGTTCTCTCTTGAAGATTTGACGGAGCGAGAGAGCTGGTGAAATGGAGAGAGTATCTTCGCTTTTGTTGAACTCTGCTGTTCAGAAGTCGTCGATGTCCCTCCTTCAAGCACTTTACGGACATCATCCTATCGAATAAATTGTTTGATAACCATTCTGTGTGCCTCACTGGGAAGGATACGAAATTCGGAAGAGACAACATTGAGCGGGGGTTGATTATCTCGGATGCTGGCTAGAGGGAGCAGTCCTTGTCCATTTCCCACGTGTTTTCTCACGGCAGACTACTGAATGAATAGAAGGGGAAGGGTAGGTCATCAAGAAAAGAGGCGGCGATGCTTCTTTATCTTCAATTGATGATAGTGTGTTCACAGTCGAATTGTAAAAGTCTTCCTCTCCATCAATGGCCCCATGAAGAGTCGATGGCCGTTAACTACCCTCTCCTCTCGGTCTCTCCTATCTTCTCTCCGCATGTTTATACCACATCCAGCGACCCTTCCTTCCTCCTCTTCTCTTCTTCCACTCCCTTCCCCCTCTCATCGCCGCTCATCCTATCGATTGAATGAGAGAGGAGTGGACGCTTCTCCCCCTTTCCATTCCCTTTCTTTTCGCCCTCCTCTGTCTGTTATTACTACTAATCGTGTTCGTCTAACATCTCTTTCACTCATTGCTTCGAAATATTATGATGATTCTCTGTATGCTTCCTTCTCCCCTCTTCCCTCTCTTGTTTTGGAAGTGACTACCCGAGAAGCCTCAATATCCTTCTACTTGTTGCTGGGTACTTTCTGAATTCATTTATTGCACTTGTGCTGATTTCTTTGTCAAATTGATATCAATTTCCGACGTCTACGCCGTTTCTCTCTTTCTTCTTCTTCCCGAAGGTCTCTGGAACAATTAATACAAGAAAAGAGGTTTGTTCTAACAATCTAATGAATTTTCTCTGTTTTCACAAGCTCTTGACCGTTTTGCCCTCGTTTACAGCTAACATTCAGATGCAACGAACAAGGGATTGAGGCTCCTTCTTTTCCCAATACAGTACCAACCATGGCTGCTTTCAACGAGCAAGATCCCAAGTATATCAATGAATGCGGAATACATGTCAAGGTGATCTTAAACTTCATTCTAATATTGGAAATATCTATTAAGATTCACGCCAAGAGCCATACCTACTTGATCACTGTATTCGTAGTTCCGGTAGGCTTTTTTTTCAAGTTTGTTGGATGAATTCTCACAGAGCCATTGCTTATAGAGCCAGCCATCGATCCTCGCTTCAAGGCTATGCTTGTTTTCTAATCCCCGGCGCTTCTCTACAGTTTCCATAACGAGAATATCAAGTCCATTCGACGACTAATTGAGTAAATCATTTTATTCTAATTTTGCACTTCACAATGAACAAACTGCTTCGAACACTGTTAGATGAAATGCCGTGGGAGAAGAAGAGTGTTCTCATCATGATTACAGTATCCTTCTCACATTAGACGTGATCGAGAAGGACACTTGAAATAAACAGTCGACTGGGGTTTTCCACATTGAAATCTCTCTTTTCTCCTCAATGCTGTAGAAAGAAGGCAATAAAACAGTTCCCTCTCTCGAATCCTTCTCCTACAATCATTAGGTCCATCTCTTCTTCTCTCTTTCTATTGATTGAATGAGAGAGGAGAGAGAAGAGAGTTCCTCTCTTTCCCTCTCTTTTCGCTTTTTATTTCTGTTTATGCTACCAATCACGCGTCTTTGACCACTCTTTCATGATTTACATCTAATCTTTGTTTTTTTCTGAATGCTTCCTCCCTTTGTGGAACCCATTCTCGCTCTTATCATTAATTCATCTCCCTTCTTCTTCCTCCCGCTTCTTCACTCTTTTGCTTGACTGCAGACGTTAATAATGGATAAAAAATGATGAGGAGAGACCGACACATAGGACAAAGAGAGAGATCGAGAGGAGAGCATCTCCAAGGAAGAATAACTATTGTTCCATCTGTAACAGCCCCGAATCAATTTTCCCTTCACGTTTCTCCATCCATTTCCATATATTTTCCATAAATCAGTGGCATATTTGTCTTCCTTCTCAATCGAATTGATTGGTAGAAGTGGATGAGTCATTCTTTCCCCTCCTCTTCTCCTCTCCTCTTCCCCCCTATTCCTCAGTGTTTATCTGCCATTAAAGCTGCATTCTATGGAGCTTTTCTTCCCTCTAACTATGCATACTCGAATGTTTCCCTTGCTTCTTTCTTGCTACTGACCTCGGTTCACACTTCGCCATATTCTCGGTTCTCGACTGCCATTAACACGTGTCACTCTCAAAAGGAACTGTTACATTTCAATTTCTTACTTTTGTCGCGTTTCTCTCCGTTCGAATCCAACCAATAACCTTCACAGACGTCTACACCGTAACTCAATCGGGATGAAGCTCACGATAGCAGAAATCAGAATCAAATGAAGGTCATAGTTCATTTTTCCTTGCACAATTCATGCCAACTCTGCATTTCTCTATCCGATCGCTTTAGGTTTGCAAGATGGAAAACAGATTGTTGACAGTAAATAATGAGCTTTGAATTTTCAGAATTTCAACGAACGACTTCTATCAGTTTATCAGAATTCCGATAAATATGCAACTATCCATGTCGATCGCTCTTCCTTTCTCTTCTCCACAATTGGATAAAGCTTTAAAGTATAACGTTTCTCACTCACAAAATTTTAGATTCGCAACATTCTCTATTACGGTAGGATAAAATTAATGATTCCCAAAGATCTCTTCTACTACGTTATTCTCACTATAAATCACATGGATTTCGTTCCATGCACACACTTTCACACCTCTCCAGTTTTCTCAATCAATGGTTACGATTGAAGAAAAGATTAATCAAAGAAGTCTTTGTATCTCTCTCCTACGATCCATTTTTCTATCACACATTTCATATCTCGTTAACACTCCTTCTTCAATCATCCTCTTCCTCCTCAATCGAATCGATTGGAAGATGAGGGTGACTTTTTCTTCTTTCCTTCTCTTTTTTGCGTCTTCTTCTCCACTGCTACAATTTATGGGCCTCCTCTTCCTGTCTGTGCAGTATCTCTCGTATCCACTGGTGGGAGTGGGTAGGAAACGGAGAGAATAGTGCATTCGATCGTAGTAAATCGCAGTGTATCAATGAGTGCGTTTCAGACAGGATTGGAGCCTACAATTGGGGTGAGAAAATCACAGCAAAATTGCAGAAGTAATATTTTATTACAGAACTCGGATCACGAGATGGACCACCTCAAGAAGAAGAACAAATCGCTCACCTCTATCGAGATGACTCTAGAGCCGGCTGCGAACCAAGAAGAATTGAGTTTCGTATCCTCAAGCTCGATGAGAAGGAGTTTGCCCCTCTCGAGACCCCTGTCACTTCCCACTTCTCTCCCCAGCCTTTTCATTTAGTACGTCAATTCTCCAATCTCATTAGCACCCCTCCCATTGCACTGAACGGACTTATTCGCACCTCAATAATGCATTGTTGCCAAGATGTTTCATCAACAAATAATAAGGCACTATCTAGATTGCAATCGTCGCATGGGAATGCATGAAAATTATGAGGATTGATTGTAATCGTTAAATGTATGAACTGAAATACACTGGAGACTGTGATATATTTGGTCTTTTTCAGCGACCGTCGATGATTTCTGACATGGTCTTGCGATTTCTACTAAATTTGTTGGAACTATTCGGTGTATCTGATAGCTCTGACATTTGCTAATGCTGCGAAGTCATCCTTGCTGTTTAGTTTCCCACGATGACGCACATCCACGCGTTTCCACGCCTTCTGCTAGTTGCATTATTCTCTTTATAAGGAAGCTTCTCTTTACTCTTTCACCTGCAAATTCCACATGCTTCTTCCAATCAAACTCGGGGAATCTTGACGTAGCGCTTGCTTGGAGGGCACATTCGAGGCGTCCCTGAAAGTTTTCTCAATGTTGTGAGATCAAAATGTCGCCGAAATATCGATCGCTGTCGAACGAGGGATTTTTTGCGCGGGTTAGCACGCTAACAGGGGATGAAATCGAAAGGTTCCTGAAGATTTCGTCACTTTTAGAGATAAAATAAGCAATGTCGGCGGCTATCTGACCGTAGATTATTGATCGGCCTTGCTCTCTATCATCCACGTATGCACATAGCTTCTCCCTCTCTTTTAATCTTCCCTCCTTCTAAATCACAAGTAATGGTCTTCTTCCCTCTCGATCTTTTCCCTGTCAGGCAGAGTGAGAGAGCACGTAAAATCGAGAAAGCGTGATGTCTCTTCTTCTCCTCTCTCTTTATAGGCAATCAAAAATCATCTTCTTCATCCTTCTTCTCTCCTTTTTACATACGGAGCGTCCAAGCGCGCTTTCTGCTACGTGGAATAGTACTATTCGATCGATTCTTTCTCCACTTCTCCTTTTCTTTCTCACGCTCACTTGTTCATTCCATTCACATTGCCAATCGCTATGCGCATTCCATAACAAATTACTGATTATAGCCGCCTACTCCGGCTCTCCCTATATCCTCTGAACATGCCGAAATGTGCGAGTTCTTCAAAAATCGGGAATATCAAGGTAATATTCACAGTTATCTGCTTTAAGATTCATGTTTCCCATTAAAGTACGGTAAAGCAGATGACGAAATCGGCGACCGGCTTCCTAATCGACGGATTCCCTCGAAACGAAGAGAATCGGGAGGCAGTGAAAGACTCAGATGGATGAGAAGGTGGGGGAGAGAAATTGAATGGGGAAGGGAATGGATTGATCTCGGATCTCTTCAGGCAAAGGTCACTTTGCGTACTTCTCCCCGTCTCCAGTAGAAGTGTGCATCAATCGATGCCTCGGAAGATAGCAGGTACGGTATCTATTGATTTTCATTGTACTTAATCGATCTACCGTAACCTTCCTCTAGGCGAGATCGAGAGAGGAAATGGCTTTCTACTAGCAGATACGAGCCATCATCGAACAAGATATGGCTTTCGAATAGGTTAAGTTCAACTCTCCCTCTCAATCGAATAAATGAATGGACTCCAGTCAAAGTGTGCATGCATTGACTACGGTATTGAATTGTTGTTTGGGTTGGAAAGTCTCTCTTCTCTCTCCCAATCCCTTCTCCGTGGCGAAATCTCACTGATTCACTCTGGTGAATGTATAATATCTCACTCCTCCTTTCTGTATTCGAGCATTACAAACACTTGATGTATCTTCTTTGACAGCTATATTGATGGAAAGAAGTGAAAGGGCCCTATTGGTGATCATAACGTTCTCTGGTTTAGAGGAGCTTCTCCAGGAAAAAGAACGGGGATCAGCGAGGGGTCGTATTTGCATCCCCTGTCATCACTCTCTCAATGATGGCTGCCTCAGAGGGAGCAGGGAAATTTCGCTCATTCTCACACTGAATACTCTTTCCCTCTAATTGATACCTATCTCTGATTGAGAGGGGCCTTAAGGGAGGGGAGAGGAGAGAAAGAGAAGTTTGTATGCTTCACTTTTTTTATTTTTCGAACAGACTTCCCACTGGTACGAATGAAGGAAATGGGATGGGAGAAGGGGGGAATAGAAGGAGAGAGAGAGGGACGTTTATGGTCTCTCTTCTCTCTCTATCTGGTGTATCCTCCTAATCGTGGAAGAGTAGGAGAGAGGGAAGCGAGGAGTGACACCTCTTATTGACCACATTGATTCTTGGGGAGGAGGTAGATGAGAGGAGGGATAAGGGAGGACTCGAATTTGGATTCCCCTGCCCCTGCTTCAGATAGCGGGAGGGTAAATCCCGTTCATTCCCGCACAGAAGACTTCACGGAAGACCACTCAAGTTGATACACATCTAGGCTTTAATGGTCTCTCTGAAGTATTTTACTAATCGAGAACAGAAGTGGATGAGTAGGAGAAAGGGGCGAAGGGACATCTCTCATTCGAATTGATGGCTCTCCTCCCCCTTCTTCCTCCACTCCTTGGAGAAGGGACTCGTTCCTGAATAACGACGACGAGGATACCTTCTCATTACTTTGCTGATGATCTCCCAGTTCGAAGTGAAGGAAAGGGAGAAAATGGGAGGATACCTGTGCCCTGAGGTTTGTTTCTCTCATGAATCTCGTTCTCTCATAATTCGTTTCTCTATTCTCTTTCACCACGTCACATATTCCCCCCGGTAATCAAACCCAGTTCATTCTTTACTTTCTGCTCTATTCCATTTTAACTCTACCTAAAACAAGACGAGAATGGTTTAGGACTGATCACTCTCGTATGAGATTCTCATATGCGGGGATCCCGCTTTCCTGAATAGGCGTCTCTGTCTCAAATCTCCAGTCTCTCTCAGTGATCAGACAGAGCGAGAGAGCATGCAAAAGTGAGAGAGCGCCCGCCCCAAGATGGATATACCGGTCACATTGACTCCCCGCTTCAAGCAGTGTCAGCTGTTTATAGATCAATGAGTTGTAGTGAAAGGAATCATCTCAACTGCTTCTTCTCTACTCCTTTCATCCCTTTTTTGTTCAGCGCTGAATTTTATCAGGTGAATATCTCTCGTAAGAAAAGAAAGCAACAATCCTCTGCATTCTTGCTCGGTTTTGACTCCATTTTGGGCCGTGAGCAGCACTCCTTCCCCGTCTCTTTTCCTCCTCTTCTCCCTCAATCCCTATCTGGCTCAATGATCAAGGCACTTTCTCTCGTCGCTGAAGCACTAACTCGATCGGGAATATAGCTCGTTTCCCCTGTCATTTCAATTGGACGCTCGGAAAGGAGTAGATCAGGGAATCGTTTGTTTCTTATTGATTAGCGAGATCATTGAGAAATGTTACTGGCATTTTTCAAACCGAAACGCGTTCAACTTTCCCATCCTCCCATCTTCCATTACTCCCCTCCCGTTCTCTTTATCAGATCTGTATTCCTCTTTTCGACTCTCGCTATGTGGCGGTATCACTCTATTTACACTGCTTCTCAACTCTCTCTGCTCTTCTGTTTTGATCATTTCCTCGATTGACTCACCACCCTCGTCATTGATATTGTTCCGATTTTCGAATTAAATTCATAATTAATTACCGATTCAAACCTTGAGATCCCTACTCGATCTCGTAATGCTGTCTCTCTGCAAGAACGTCCGCTCCAATAAGAAGAAGAATTAGCCAGGTTCGTAGTCCACTTTGAAACTAAGTAGGCCAGTATTAGACAAGGTACAAACAAGTAAAAGGCCGATTTTCGAAACTGGGCATTGGGCATTGCTGTTGTTGCTCCCATGAAATTATCATTATTGTTTCTCTTACAGATCGATTCGATCTCCGGGTCAATTCTGGGAAATGGACTGGAGCTCGATGTTGGCGAAGGTTTCTGATGAATAACTCTGATGAGTCGTGATGAGGTTCGTGACTCAATTTCCTTATTTCTCATCGGCCTGGTCATTCTTAAAATCGATTTCTAGCTCTGGAAAGAAGGAATGCACGACTACGTAGTGTCAACAGGTGAAGGACCGACAACGAGTAGGATGCACTGGACGAAATCCTCACACCCCATCCCTCACAATTGAATAAATGAAGTTTTATTCTTTCTCGCAGTTCATTCACAGTGGATCATTATTAAGAAGCGAGTATCATATCATCTGTAGATAAAACACGGAGAAGTGGTCCAGGAATGACAACGGATTTTGTTCACTTTCTACCGTCGTCCTGAACAGTTTTGAAAACAAATCTAGCGATCACGGGTTTCTCTCTTCTCATATGACTACCATCACTCTTTGATCTTTGCGTGTTTGATCATCGCCGCCTTCCTCCCTCCCCCCTCACTCGCTGGGACACTCCAACTGTTATCAATGAGAGCCAGTGTACCTCTCACTACACTCGAGATGACAATGATAAGACAGTACGCATTGGACTCTGATCTTGATTTCCACATTGGCTGACGGTCATTGCAGGGGGACCCAATCTACTCATCTCTCTCTATCTCCCACTAATCTATCATTGTCATCTCCCTCCTCCCACTCCCCTCTCTCTTCTCTTCCCTCTACTTCTTCCCCTCTCTTCTCTAATCTCGATGGTCGATAAAATCACTGCATCATCTCTACCCTTTCTCTGCAAATTCGCCGATTTCGTCCTCCTTTTACCTCTTTCTTTCACTTTCGCATCTTGGAAAGCACGACTCAAGCTTACCTCATTCAAAACTTGGCTTCGTTGTCTCAGATTTCGCCTCCTTATCGTTGGCCACTCATGTTCACTGTACTCAAGAGGAACCGAAGACTTCCCAATTTGTTTTTTTTTTGCGTGGGAATCATTCAAATCCTAGAGCAAGAGAGACCGCTCCCATCAGTGATAGGGTGAAGAGATCAGGGAGAGTTGAGAGCCGTTATGGGTCTCTGCTATCCCTCCTTCCCCCTCTCTGTGACCTTCACGAGGTAGAGACTCCTCTCTCCCTCCCCTCATTCGTGTGTTTGTGCACGTGCGTAATCTCCGCTCTCTCACTCTCTCTCTACCTTACCCTCCACTCGCGGTCGCATTGATTGCCCTACATACCTCCTCAGTTATTCGATTGTCCATTGAACGGCTTCTGTAACGATGATTAATCAGGTTTCTACCTAACCTCGAAGCGATTCTCTTCTTCGAGAAGCAACGACGATAACGAATAATGTGCTGCGGAACACGTAGGCCAAGTACGTGGTTTCTTTCGGGTTGAATCACCCTTCTACCTTCCATTGGCGCGGAAACAAATTTAGAATTGAAATCGGGCACATAATCTTCGAAAATGCTCATTTGACAACATAATCAATGCAATTTCAGCTCCTCGACTCGAAGCAGATCCGGACGGTTGATCGATCTCGGCAACCACTCAACATCTGCGGATACAAGGTGGGCACAAACGCGTTTTACCTCAAATCACCGCACTTAAAAGCGAGTCAAACGTGAGCTGCTCATTTCGAAGTAAGGTAGTAATTAGCAGTGCGACACTCTATCAATTTCACGTACTCTCTTGGTGGCTAGACAGGTCGAGAGATCATGTAGAGTGGGGAGAGTCACCGGAGTTTTGAACTTTTGGATATGCCCCAATTTTTCCTTGCCCCTCAAATGTAACAAAAGGTCGCTCACGGGCACAAATACTCATTCCTTACTATTCAATTAAATACCGTTCCAGGCCGAACGGATTCATCTTCCCTGCCCTCGAAGAGCCCTTCCATCTTCATCTTATCTTTCTTCTGATTCTGATTGAGTGGAGTCACTTTCCCTGTAAAATTCCCCTTTCAATCTTCATCATTTATACAAATGGAGAGGATACTTTCCGGGGAAGGATGCCCTCTCTTCATGTGCTGGTGAAATACCACAGACTGCCCAATTGAATAAAAACATTTTTTCTAACTGCTCATCCACAGTGAATTGAATAACCTCAGAGAAGATGATAAAGCGATCAAACATTTACAGAAAGCATGAGGGGAGGGAGAAGGAGAGGAAGGGAAAGGGGAGAGATACTCTGAAGCAATAAAATGGATAATATGGATATTTTCAGTGAATTTCTTCCTTTCACCGAAATCCAGGCCTATCTATTCGCGGTACCTCTCAATACTCTCGAGACGTATGCGATAAGATAGATAACGTTGGTCTCTGACCACTCTTCACATGCTCACATTGGTTGACTGTCCTTGGAGGGAAGACACAATTTTTTCATCTTTCTCTATCTCACACTGATCTCTAATTATGATCTCCTCCTCCTCTCTTCTCTAATCTCGAATCTTCTGTAATCTCATTAGCCAAGCTCTCCTCACTCAAAACGCGTGGTCTGTCTCTGTTTTGGCGCCCCTCTGGGTTAGTAAGAGATGCCCCTCTCTCTCTCATCTGGCTTCCTCCCCTCCTTTCTCCCCTCCCTCTCCCTCTATCACTCTTCCTCCCCCTCAATCACACCTGTTCCTCGGTTTCTTGCTGACCACGTGTTCGTGCCACTCGCCCGATCGGGAAAGAAAGAGTCGCGAGTCTCTACTCCTCATCTCCTTCTTTCAGTGACCTAGCTCCTCTCTCCTTCTCCCTCCTCCTCCTCTCCTCCTCCCAAATAGGTTGATTAGAGCGGGAATATGACTGTGTCTACCGATCTCGGATTTTTCGCGCGGGGGATTGGTCACAGGCTTCAGAGTGAGAGGAGTGATTGGATGCATGTTTCGAGTGCTGTTTTCCCGCCATTTCCCTCTCTCTCTTGTCACTGACTCGTCCCTCTCTTCCTCCTCTCCCTCTCCCTCTCTATCTCCTCATACATGAGGTTGTGTGCGTGTGTGCGTGTCACTCCCCTCCTCTTCTACCCCTTCCCTCTCTCGTTACTGTCGCTTATTGGCAATGATCTACCTCAAGTTGTTCGAATATCGCTTGTAACCGCATATAATCTATGTAGGTTCCTACTTAACCTCGAGCCTTCCCCTATTCGGGAAGAAACTACTGTAAACTAGTGATGTGCTGCGAAATTCGGACCAAGTAAGCGATTTCTTTCAGTTTGAATCACCCTTCTATATCTCATTGGTGCAAAAATGCAATCTCACTTCGGGAAAGTTGTGAAACTCAGCCATTCCTCTAGGGGAACTGGAAAAGTAACGCCACTGCTACGTTCAGTGGTAGTGGTTGAGTTTCTCTCATTGTTTCGCCGTTTCATATCCTTGTTGGCATCATTAATTTTGCGACTTGCTGAATTAGGAAATTCATGAGCGATTATTTTGGAAAAGTTAAGCCAAAACAAATTAACTGATTGATTGGGCAACACAACTTGAGAGGCAAATTTTACAGGATCTCAAACTTCTCTCCACTAAAACCAGCAACCTTCGTTTGACACTCACTGATCCTATACTTGAATCGGTCGTGGATGAACAGTTTCTGACTACATTCTGTAGTGGAGAAAGCGAGAGGGGCCTGTCCATCTCCTATGAGGAAGTGGTAAGCACTAGACCGTTAACCTTCAAATTGCGTAGAAGAGATCCTTTCTATGACCGAAATCGACATGCAAATTGAGGGACACGCAAGACTCATCTGACGTACGGCTTCCATAACAATCCTACACTGTTTCAGGCAGATCGCAAGCCTTTTCTCTGCCCTCAAGAGAGACCATCCATCTTCATCTTCTGATCAAGTGGAAGGACTTCCCTGTCAAAGAGTGAAATGGAACGGATATTCGATACAGACGAGGAAGGATTCCCTCTCTTCATGTGCTCGTTAAATACCGTAACTTTCCCAATTGAATAAAAACAAATTTTTCTGACTGTCTATTCACAGTGAATTGAATAACCTCAGAAAAGGAGGTGAAGAGATCAATCAATCACGGAGCTATGAGGGGAGAGGGAGAGGGAATATGATGAAGTGGGATCGGAGATGAGATGCTCTGAAGCAATAGAAAGGAGAAGAGGCTCGTCAGGGATTCCTTTCGTTTCTCAGTCATGTATCATCTCCGATTCTCGGATGTCATTTACATTCTGGGTTGGGTTTCTTGGAGAATCATTAAGTTTTCGTTCCCCATTTGCGAATCACTTCCCCCTTCTCATTGGGACTCTGTCAATCGATATCGAGTGGCTGCGTCAGCTGACGCCCCTCTTCTTCTCTTCTTCCCCCGTCTCTTTCCCCGTGAAGAAGGGAAGAAGAGCCCCCTCTCCTCCTTCCCTCTCCTTGACCCATCACGTGACAATCCCTCTTCTCTCCTCTCTCTCTTTTAGTGGAAAGAGGAGAGAGAGAGACGCGGGGTGATTGTTCGGACTCTCTCACTTTCCCATGCTCTCTCGCTCTTCTCTGCCGGCGAGAGATCACGCAGATTCGAGAGATAGCAGACACCGTGGTTGAATTGTAACTTCTCGCGAGTTCAGTTCCTGTCCTCTCTTCTTCAGAGTACGTGTCATATGTGCCTTCTTCCCTTCCTTGACTCATTCACGTGCGTTGTGGCACTCGTTTCTTCACGAGGCCAATGCCTAGGCCATCCCCCTTCTTATCTACTCTCCCATCTCTCCCTGTCTCATTCTTACGAGGGAAGGAGATGGGAGAAGGGGAGAGTACCTTCCTATCTTCCGTTCCTACTCCGTGTGGTTTCCGTAGCTTCCTGTCTCTTTCTAGTTCATGTCCTCGTTTAGGAATGCGCGCGAGTGGGAGAGGAATGAGCTTTCGTATCTCAACTGTCTCTCATCGAGGGGATGTGCTCTAATGACTCGGCCTCAGATATGTTTTGCCTCTTTCGTAATTGCCATTCTGAAATGGTTCGTTCTTTAGAAATACGTAAATAGCAATCTTTGTGCTCAGCCCATGATGTTATCTTCTCTTGCAAATCCATCTCTCTCCTTCTCCCCTTCTCCTCTGACCATCTGTCCGAGTAATTACACCCCGACCCTGAGTCTCGGACTCTCTCAAATCTGCGTGATCTCTCGTCGATAAGAGAAGTGAGAGGGTCCGCGCATTCGACCCCCCTTCATTTCATCCCTTCCCTGTATCTCCCATCCGCTTCCCTTCTATTCCCCCGCCTCCTACCTTCATTTGTTTCTTCTTCAAACATAAATGTGCCAAATGTACTCCTTGTGGTTTCCCCAGGATGCAATCTTCTCCCTTCCTTTATCCATTCAAATCCCTTCTCCCCTGGCCATGTGTTGTAATTACACCCTCGACCTCGGCTGAGTCTCTGACTCTCTCGAATCTGCATGATCTCTAGTCGATCAGAGAAGCGAGGGATCAGGGGAAAGTGAGAGAGTCCGACTAATCTCCTCTCCCGTTCATCCCTTTCTCCAATCAGCTGTCTCTCCTCCCTTCGATTTCCTTCAACCTCTTCTCTCTCCCTTTTCTCTCGGGTACTCGACTCCCCATTGTTTCTCCTCGTCATTTCTCTAATCGCTCTCAATCGAGCACTGGATCCCATCTCTCTCCAAACCATTGTCTACCCCGTCTACTGTAATTACGTTCCTCCTTCTCTTCATCAAATCCCTCCCTATTTTGGTTCGCGAGATTCATCTAATCGGGGTCTCCATGATCTTCATCCAATCTTGATTGATGGATCTATAGAGAGAGAGAGATTGTGACGAGTGAGCGCCGAATTTCGATTGCCATTACTGCACACCTCTTCTAATTACGATCCTTCTGGTGATATTAGATAAATCTCATCCTATGGACTCACAGTCACGTCTTTTCGCTCATCCACTACAACTGATTCCCGTGCTGTTATCATTCCGCCCCTCAATGCTGATTCCTTCCAAGTCTCCTCTCTCGATTCGTTGTTATCTTATCAACTCAATGCCCAAGAAGATCTCTGTTTGTACTATTCCATCCAATTCGATCGCCATTTTTCCGTCTTCGTATAGCGAAAAGAAGCAATATTCAAATTGTTGATTTGAACGTGTTTGTCCTTAGCCTTCAATGCGTTTAAATCCTCAGGAATATACTTTTCCTCTTGTCTTCACGTCTTCTTTGATGTTGCAGAACGAAATAATTATATTAATCAGGTATTTGATCATTTATTTATTGTCATTTATTTTTTCGCATTGCGATAACTTAATTCGGTTTTCGGTGTCGAAACATATACTAAACAATCAAGTTAGCAAATGCAGAATCGAACTAGTATTCTTGATTCAGAATATCGTGATCGTCATCAATCCAATGGACGCACAATTTCTGTGGATACTCGTGTTATCTATTGGAGGCGCTAATCGAAACAGCCAAGTATGTTTTGCACATTATTCTTGCGTGATCATCAAACCTGGTCAAAGCATCATCGGCTTTCACAAATGACGTGAGGAAATCATCTTCATTTTCAGAAGGGTCTTCATTCACGAGCCCGAACGGGAATCATCATGCTCCCTCTTGATGTACTGCCGAGATTTGACGAAGAAAAAGTACGAGGTGGATTTTGTCAAGTCTGCAACCACCCAAATCATCACTAATTGAAAGAATAAATGGTATTGTGATTATCATGTCCATCACACTAAAGAGAAAGCAGACCCGCAACTGTACGAGTCAGAGAGTAATGAGAGGGAGATGGGAAGGGGAAGGGGAGGGGTAACAGATACTGTAACGTAATGCACATTGTGACTGGGGAGAACGGGGGAAAGACTCGATTGAAATTTCTTTTCGTTCCTCCTTCATGGATCATTTCCGATTTCCAGATCTCGTTTACATCCGTGTTCGGGTTTGTATGAGAATCAACAAGTGTTCAGTCCATTTTTCGAAACATTCTCGAATTCCTGCTGATTATCAATAGTCGGACTAATATTTTCTACCTCTCGAGTAGATTTCAAGCACGATATCTTGAATCTGTTCTCCCTTCCCATCGTGACTCTCCACAGCGGACATCCCTTTCTATCCTCGTGTACCCGCTCCTTTCCCCTCGTACTGGCCAATCACTTGATATTCTCCCTCTGCTCTGCTCTCTCTCTCTCATTAGAGGAAGGCCTCTATGTCTCTATGTCTCTATGTCCACTCTGCACCGTCCTAATTGATCCGAGAGAGAGAGGAAGATAGGGAAGGAGAAGCCTCCAATCCTCCCTTTCTTGAGGATTCGCCTCTTCTTTTCCGCCCTCTCTTCTTCAGAGCACGTGTCATGTGCAACTTCCCCTTCCTAGATTCATTCACATGGGCTGGTACTCATCTCTTCTCGGGGTCAATGTCAACCACCCTTATCTACTGTCGTCCCGCTCTGACTAGAGAAGGAAGGGGGAAGAGTACCCAGCCATCTTTTCTCCCCTACGCCAAGTGATTAACGCACTTTCTCGCTTGTTCAATACACCAGCTTCGAATGTTAGCGAGTGGGAGAGGAATGAGTTATCATCTCTCGAATATCTCTCTTCTCTCCTCTCCAGCCTCCACAGCACACACAAACAAATTATATGTCATTTTGAAAGGATTCTTCCGACATAAATGTGTGAACAGCCCTTCTGTTCAACCAAGGATACTGATACTAGCTTCACCCTCACTCTCCTTCTGCTCTTCCCCTGCAACCCTCTTCTCCTCTGACCATCTGTTCGAGTACAACTCCGTCTCTCTTGAGTGTCTGACTCTCTCAAATCTGCGTGATCTCTCGACGATTAGAGAAACGAGAGACCATGGGAAAGTGAGAGAGTCCGAGCAATTTCAACACCATTTCATTTCTTTCCCCAATCTGATGTCCCTCCCATCCGCTTCCGTTCTGTTCTCCAAACTCTACCCTCTCCCTATTCTCTTCAGTGTTGATTAGAAGACTTCTCTCTTCTTCTCCTCTCCATTCTCTAATCGTTAACAATCGGGCTCGGATTCACATCTCTCTCCAGACTAATCTCTATCCTTTCTGCTATCCACTGGCAATTACGTTTCTTCTCCTTCTCATCAAATCCCTCCCATATCTTGAGTGAGATCTAATCGGAGTCTCCCCAATCTCCATCCAATCTTCATGGATGGATAGATCGAGAGATTATGTGGTTCCGAGAGTCATATTACAGTTGTCATTACTGCATCTCTTTCGATCCTTTTAGTGACAATGATTCTCATCTAATGGACTCACAGTCACTCCTTTTCGACCATCAGCTCATTATGATCGCACCTTGTGCTGTTATCACTCCTCTCCTCAATTTCGACTCATTTCCACGTCTCCACGATCTTATCTTATCAACCCATAGCGCAATACCCAAGAACATCACTGTTTGCACGATTCCACGATTCTTTCCAATTCGCTCGCTACTTTATTCGTTTTATTATTATACACTTTATTATATTCGTGTAGTGAAACGATCTAATCCTTAAATTGTTGGTTTAAACGTCTTGATCTTAGTCTTCATCATGTTTAATTCGTCAGGACCCTACTTTTCCTCTCGTCTTCACGTCTTCATCGAAGCTTCAGAAATTCAATTAATCAGGTATTTGATCATAAATTACCGCACTGTCTTCATGGGATTTAAGCCAAAAGACATCATGTAACAAAACATGGTTTTTTGTGTCAAAAAGCGCACTAAAGTACTAGCAATGAGATGAGCGAACAAATAATTCTGTTTCAGAATACCGAGACTGCTGTTACAATCATCATTTTATCCATCGGGCCAAGACGATAATTGTTGACAATCGAGTTATCTTCTTGAAATGCTTATTAAATCCACATGATAGGCGTGTTTTGCTCTTTCCTTTTTTCGAAACCATTGAACTTTGGTCAAAGGTTCATTGGCTTTCAGCAGTTTCACTAATGAAATCATCTTCATTCATAGGAATGTCGTCGAAAGATCGGCAAACCACCTAGAGATGACGAAAAAAAAACGTGGAAAGTGGTACGTGTCAAGTCAGAAACCCGCCCATAATAGTACTAATTGAAAGAATAAAAGTTATTTGATTCATATGGCCATCAAAGTGCAGAGAAAACAAAGTCACAACTGTACAACTAACTGTTTCCTATATTGCCGAGGAAAAGAGAAAGGAGAGGGAGAATGGAAGGGGGGAGGGGTACGGATACTGTTACGTAATGCATATTGGGGCTTTGGAGCATGGGAAAAATACTCGACAGGTTTCTTGTACGTTCCTCTGTCGTTGATCATCTCCGATTCTCAGATCTCATGATTATTTTTAGTCGGATTTGAATGAGGAACATCGATTTTCCATCACACAATTTCGCTCAGCTGAATATCGATTGGCATATTCTCCTCTGCTATATTCCTCTCGAGTTGATCATGACAAGAGCCGTGTCTGTTTACAATGACCTTGCAGATTCATGGAGAGAGAAGGGAGCCCTCACCCAGTAATATTATCTCCCAGTAATATTAGTAATATTATTAAGAACGAGTGAGAGGGAGAGTAGCAAGGGGGAAGAGCCAAGCCTCTCTAGTGCCTCTCTTGGTCTCTTTTACACCATTTTCTCAAAAGTAACAGTAAACAGTCGTGTGCCACATCCACCTTCTCACTTCATTGCATCTTCTCTTCTTCTTCTCTTCACCGTCTCCTCTCGGGGCGTCATCATTCTGTAAACAAGGTCAAAGGCCCTCCAACATATATGCGTATTGCGGCCCGAATCGTAAGTCCGCTGGATGGAAATTTTCTCCGAGCCGGTCTCTTAATATCGTCGATCACATCTGCATAAATTTAATAGGGAATTCACTTTAATCATTTTCACGTCAATACCTATGATATGTCAGTCTCATTCGCCCCCTTCAAATGAACATCTCTGATTCACAGATATTAACATTCGTCAGAGTCGTCGTTTTCAGAGAAATCAGAAAATTCCCTGTTAAGATTGCAACATTCTTCAGAGAATTATTTCACCGTAGCTTCGAATTATTCAACTTACATAAGAATGCCTGCAAACCCAGCAGAAGATTTGACATCCGAGCAGAATTAACCATCACGGATCATTGGTGGATTATTGAGTCACCAAGGTTTTTGTGATATGTATCCAGTCCGAAGGCAATCTAGAACAATAGTTACAAGTCTCAGTGGCCGAAGAAATTCAGAAAATTAGACCTCGAAACATCATAGCTTTGTCGCTAGAGGTACTAGAACCATGTTCGTAGGCATGAACTGGTTCTTACAAAGAGTGTTGATAATTCGGACAATATGGTTGGAATTCAAACTAGCAACCTACGGTTGCTACGTTGTACGCCGAGGAGTGTGTCATGGTTACCATAGATTCGCTTGAATTGCAAGCCTGCATCCTCCCTTGCAAAAGGCTCGTGAGGCTGAGAGCGATTCGCAAAAGTTGCGATTCCGCCACTTCGTGGCTCCATCGCAACTTTTTCGAAAAGCTCTCAGCCTCACGAGCCTTTCG
>LS520850.1:128442-160590 GCA_900490845.1 Pristionchus japonicus | reverse complement strand
CACGCTGAACTCTTATTTTATTTTTGAAATGGACTTTGAAAATGGATGCGCGAGACACCCGCTCACCGGAGCGTAGTGCCTTTTCACGCTGAACTCTTATTTTATTTTTGAAATGGACTTTGAAAATGGATGCGCGAGACACCCGCTCACCGGAGCGTAGTGCCTTTCGCTTCCAGTTCTAGGCGTGAGACACCCGCTCCCCGGAGCGTAGTGCCTTTTCACGCTGAACTCTTATTTTGTTTTTGAAATGGACTTTGAAAATGGATGCGCGAGACACCCGCTCACCGGAGCGTAGTGCCTTTTCACGCTGAACTCTTATTTTATTTTTGAAATGGACTTTGAAAATGGATGCGCGAGACACCCGCTCACCGGAGCGTAGTGCCTTTTCACGCTGAACTCTTTTTTAAATGGACTTTAAAAAAAACTCTTGCTTTATTTTTGAAATGGACTTTAAAGGGAAGGCGCGGAGAAGCGTGAACCACTCTGATATAATTTTCTTTCCACAACAGCACACCCGGTTTTTCTCGGTTCACCCGGCTTTTCTCGGCGTTTTTATTTTTATATGGATAAAAAAACTCAGCTTGCGGAGGAGACGTGTCGAGGCGCTGTAGTTTAGAACGATGGATACAATATATAAAAAAAGGCCCTTGAGTCGTGATCCACATCCTGCAAAGAAACTATACATTCTCGAATCCTGTGATAGCAACCCGCGGGCCTTCTTCGAATTCTGGCTCGAAAGCTCTGACCATTCCGACAATGCAAATTGTACAGATATACTACTAAAACGTGGCTAGAAACAGAAGAATAGCTGTAACTGAGCTTCGCAAGATGGCATCGGAGTTCAACTAAACTAATCAAACACGCGCGCACCCAGTAAAAAAAATTTAATTCGGGAATTTAGGAAGCTTTGCCATTCTGCTTTGCCAGATACGCAAAGGCCCGAATGACGAAACAACAATAAAAACAATTGGAGTGACGTTTTCGCAACAATTATCGTCGCTCGTTTGCTTACCGTCTCCCCTCAAGCGCGCCTCCATTCCTTCCATGGGCAGAATGCCGTCGTCGTCGAAGTTCTCCAGCCACCAGCAGAGACGGAGATGGGGCTGCAGTGAAACGATAAATAATCGAATGAGAAATTGTTGAGCGATAGGGCACTGGCGGGACGGTATATATATATCAACCCACAATAGGCTCGCTAACTAATCGCTAGCCGATCACTAGACGTCGGGAGTGATTATGAAAAAGGCGAATTCTAACTATGTTTTCTTTTTTTCAAATTACATAAAAATATATGAACTGGAGCGGGAACCAAAAAAAGTAGGAAACATAACGTAGGGCTAAAAAAGATGAGCCGAAATGTGCTATTTTCAAATACATTTTTATGAATATCTTTTCCTGCTTTGACCGTTGCTCACCCTGCTTGTCTGCCTCTGTAAGCTTCTTCGACGATGCGAGACGCGCGCCCGGCATGTGCATGGACAGAGTGGAGTCCATCTCGATCTCGTGTAGTCTGTCTTCCCTGTGAATCGATAGATTGAAGCTGGCATTGTGGCCAATAAACCGATAATTGTTTGCGAATGATTATGAACGGATGCAAAATCGATCGATAATGAAAGATCTTGCAATATCAAATCACGTTGCCGGTCTAGTAAGCGAGAACTAGACAAAACGATAATCGAGTTGCTAATTAATTGATATAACTGATTAAAGATTGTTGAATGAGAGAAAAGTAAGTGCGCATGGTGTTTATTGGCGAAGATAAATAGAAATAGGGAACCAAACAATGATAACAGCTACACAGCTGCAGCGAATAGAAATGTAGATCAGGAAAGGCAAACGGAAATAAGAAGGAGAGAGAGACGATCAGAAAAGAGCGAAATTTGGAGTGCTAACAAGAAAAGGAAAGTGGAAGACGAGAGATCAGAGAATAACATGCTTCGTTAGGGCCTAAACGGTAAATTCCATCAACAACAGTTTCATATCGATGCTTTTTGCGACAGTTCGAGGTTCGGTAAGTATGAAAGAGGGAAAGGGCCGTTTCAGCGACAATATATATCACAAAGTCGTGACTACCTTACTTACATTCTTTACTTTAGCGCGTAACCAAGCACGAGGAGTGCGAATGATTTAAAATGAGAATGGGGTAGGGGAGAACAGACTTCTAGTTTCACGACAGGTAAAGTCAATAAGTGCCCAATGGTCATTAAGACAAAACAACAACAACAAAAACAAAGCACGAACCGGAAACGAGCAGAAATTTCAAATGGTGACATCGATAATGTCTCTACCGTAGCCCGTTTGAATTTGAATGTTGGCGGATCATGAAGTGGTTTATTTTTGATTGAAACTTTAAATAATTATTCGCGGAGGGACTTGGAACTTTTATGATTAACATCGTGAACTTGTTATATATATAACTGACTGAACTACATAAGCAATCACTTCCTTGGCTTGCTATTTCACAAAATTCGTTTAACTAATTACCGTACTCCTCAACCTCCTCGAATAATGTCACTGCTATGATGCATTAAACACAATTTTGGGGAATCCGATTCGTGTTTCGGAGATGTACACAAGAGTTCCGTCAGACTACTCAAAAAGACGAACGGCTAATGTTTTTCGGTATTTCATGAACAAAAGATTCACGATTCGACTTCCGGTGCACAAAAGAGCGTTGTTTTCTACTCTCTGCAATGTCATTGATCTCTCATCAGTTAGACTGTACGATATAGCACGCTAAACTAACATTGTTCTTTCGCAAAGAACAGACACGGAGAGGTTTTCATCCGCGAACTCATTGTCTGTCTGTTACGACTCTACATCATTATCTCAATATGTGTGCTCCCTCGTTCTTGGGAACTAAAGTGAAAGCACAAACCATCTTTACGTCCTTTCATTGAACTTTGTTATCTTTATGCCTGCATGATCCATTTTACCCCCATTTTCCAGACAGTTGTGAGAAAATGTAATTAATCGATTCTAGACATTGTTACGTACTCCTCATTTATTCCATTTCAGCACTCCAATTGTATTCCCAGACGGAATAATGCCTCAACTTCCCTCCAACTTCTCCTCAGATTTGTCACTTTTCCCATGGGCTGCCTTTCCTCACACGAAACACGCACTAAATGGAACGTGCAACCAGCACACTTCTGGACCTTTTCGATTTGGCTCTCTCCATTTCAGACACTATCTCGTATCTCTAATGGACAAGAAACGAAGATAGTTCGTTAGTTTCGCTGATCTCCCTTCACACTCTCAAAAAGTGCTCGTCGCCTGGGGCTACGGTAGTGTTAGGACGCGCAAAAAAGGGAGGCAAGCGGTGTTAGTAGTAGTCACTCTCTCCATTTCACATGCACTCTCACTTTGTCTGACCTGCGAGAAAGTTGGAGGCTAGTCGAGAAAGGAATTCCTAGTACTTTTCTTTGACGAGGAAGCCTCGCTCTTCCCTCTCACTCGTAATACATCCTCGAAATAGAAATGTGTGTTTGCTAGACGAAGTAAAGTGGTGCTTAGCCACGACTTCTTACTTCAGGCTAATTAGTAAGTACTAATTACCAAGCGATTACTTCCTTGTCACTGGGATCAATGCGAGCAATATAACTCAAAGTATGAAGCCGTTCACCAACAAATCGAGAATAATTTTGGACAAATCTCATTAGGTCGCATGAGAACTTTTTCCTATACTGTTGTCCCTCGCCTTTCAACGTTCTGGTACTTTTCTAGTTGCCCGAAAGAATTTCACTCATCCCCAAGACATATCCAAGAGTTGGTCGTCGGGGATGGTTGGAGGTTAGACACGAAACCTTACGCCTGTTAGAAGTACCAAAGTTCTCATCCAGCATAGAGTCGTCTCGAATCGTCTGGTCCCTATCAAATGCACGCTTGCCATCTGGCACCCATCTAGGGATTGCGCCCTCATCTTGACTCTACCCTTCATCCCCTTCTTCTCCCACAACCCCTCTTCTCCCATTCTCGCCCCAAGCCTTGTTCCTCTCTAATTTCATTAGATTTTCCTATTCCAGCGAAGACGATAGCCAAGAGACAATTGGCTTTCGGTGTTCTAAAAAGATGCTGGCTCTATCTCTCAATCTCTCCATTATATTGCCTCATTCTATGCGATTATCATGTAAGAACTAGTCTAGAAAGGAGAAAGTATTCAGCTAAAGAAGCCCATCTGATATCCCCCTCTCCTCTCCTGAATCCATTCACTGCTTCATTACTTCCGCATCCCATCCGTCTCAGAGATTCTTCCCATATTTTTCCTTATGACCCCATAAACTACCGTAATCCACGGACCTTGATCCTGTGAATAGCACCCTCTACCGTACTCCCATGAGGGATAACCCCAGACCAAAAGGCGGAACTGTCAACTCCGGCTGTGACAGCCTGACTGACGGGTCTGACCCTCAATTCGAGATGCGGTCTCGCTCTCTCCATTTCGCGTGCTCTCTCACTGTCTCTAGCCGATTAGAGAACGAGCAAAATGGAGAGATTCATGCAACAATTCCGCTTTTGGGGTCATTGAAATTTATGGAAATCCTCGCGATGCCTTCATTCTCATGCTCAATACCAACTGAATTAAACGATACTCTCAATTCTGAGAAAGAGTCGTATGTTTTCCCCGTTTCTCATGCTGTCCAGCAAGAGAATTGAGAGAGCTAAACTAACTAAATTAGTCATTGAGCATTCCCTCTCCTTCCCTCTCCTCTTCCACAATCAATTCAACTCCTCCCCCGTTCGGAAAGAGAAGACTTCGAAACGCAAACTAAGATGTCTCTCTCACTCTCTCCCTCGCTCTCCCTTCATCTTTCTTTCGTTGCCAAATTCTCTTCTCTTTTTCTCTGAATCTTCTAGAATTTCGCGCTGGTTTCGACACGTCTTAAAATTCTGGACAACATTTTGGTTTAAGCTTTTCCCACGGCAACATCAGCGGTTCCCCCGTTCATTCGGTTTCATGCGTCGCGGTTACAGTGTACGGCGCAACGCGTTTTCGATTGAATTTTCAAACAAAATTTTATTTATGTTTATGACTATTTGCAGCTTGTTCAGCATGCCCGATTTCGCAAAATAAGTCTCGATTTTACTGAAAACATACCAAAACAATGAATAAGCGGACAGTTCCTCGGGGCATTTTTAAACCAAGGATGTCAGACTCATGAACGGCGCCAAAGAAACAAGGGGATTCTGCGGACAAGAGACGCTTTATTATATCCTGTTTTTTGCTCTATAATTACGATGGGACTCTCACAGCGCCGCATTACCCAACAATTCATTAAAAATATGCAAACCAAGCGCGCAAACAGTCATTTTCGTATTTCCGTAACGTTGGGGTACTGTAGTTTTGCAAATTGCGGATTTGCCGCGTCAGGCCTCCCGCATGGAAAACCCTGCTGCCGCTCACTGAGTTCACTTTTTTCCGCGCGAACCGTTTTGCGGGTTTTGGTGTTGCCGTGTTTCCCTTTTCGCTATGTTAACTTTCTATTGATAACTGGCTGAAACTCATTGAAACCCAACAAGGTTCCATAGTAACAACTTTGAATCCGGGAACAATTGGTAGTGTCGATTTACAGCCAACAAATGGACACAGATGGTACGGTTTACCATGCCTGAGGGTCGTTTGTCATTGAAGACTCTCTCCATTCCACACACTCTCTCGTCGATCGGACCGAGAGTGAAGCTCTCTCTCTAGCTCTCCCCATATGGGGCGTCAATTGCGGGGTCTCAACCCCACTCTTCTCATTTCCTCCTTCGATGTTTTCGGAAGCCTTCTCATTCAATGTACTCTGACTCTCTCGATTCGACATGCTGTCTCGCAACTTGATGAGAGATAACGGTAAATCGAGAGAGACAAAGTTGTAGATCTTCCCTCTATGTGTCTGCGCTCTCTCCTCTTTCCCTCCATCTCCCCTTCTCTCTGTTGCCATTGGCACCAACCCATTTGCGGGTTCCTTCTACTCCTCTGCTCTCTCCATTCCACCTGCTCTTTCTCTTCGGTCAGACGAAGCGAGAGAATGTGGACAATGGAGAGAGTCTTTTACCTCCTTCTCTTCCCTCTCATTAGGCAGTCTCTCCACCTTTTGAGAAGGTAGGTAGAGAACTCAAAACTCCCCATCGATTACTGCGAATTTCCAGAATTTTCACCTGCTTGTTGTTGAAAAGCTAACGTTTTCTTTAGTATCGCAAATATTTTCTCATTGGAAACCGGAAAAGCAGTTTCTGGCTTGTTTTCGAATTTTCTCCCAATACCCAATCTGAGACGAGACTTTAGAGAGTCTCTCTCTTTCACATGCTCTCGCGCCAGTCAGGCATCGCGAGAGAGTGTGGGGAGAGAAGAGAGCAGAGACAGGCAGAGACAGATTCTGAATTGGCCGGATACTTTCTCTTCCCTCTCCCTTTCGCCTTTATTCAATTTGCACGAGCGGAATGGATGCACTTATTCTACTCGCGAGTTGATCTTTGATCTCTGTGATACTGTAGTTTTCATCCACATCGAAAACTTCTTTTGATAGAATGAGTCTAGTTTCTAGTCACTTCTAATCACTTCTAGTCTCTCTTCTCTTACTGTAGTCACTGAACACTTCTTCATCTCTTCTCCTTCTCTCTTTTCTCGCCTTTGGGCATAAAACATCTGCCTCCTCACTTCATTTCTCGTAAACGTTTGGCTTCGGCGACGAGAGAGTACGGCAGGAGGAGAGAGCGCAGACAATCATAGATGGGGGAAGGAGAGCCGAGGTCTGATTCTCCTCGTTTCGCATGCTCTCTCGTTCTGTCTGACTGACGAGAGAACGTAAGGAAATGGAGACTCCTTAGTGATCACTGCTGCTACATTTGTGTGCGTTTTCATTCGGGTTTGTGCGCGATGACGTGGTGTGAAATTCGAAGAGTGAAATGAGGAAGTCTCTCCATTCTACGTGCTCTTTCCGGGTAGGGTCATCGAGAACGGGGATTATATGGAAGAAGTCGTACATTGACTCATGTTTTCGGCTTCGAGCAACCGTGCTGGATAGTTCTTGTTCATTGCCGTTACAGAGGAGAATCTTCGTTTTTGAAATCAACGCCTTTTCATTCTCACTGCTCATTTGCCAGCCCGACCAAGCAAAGGGCGCGGAATGAACGTACTCTGACGTGAAGATGTAATGAAAACATCTGAGACTTCAGGGAAAGAGCGAACGTCAAAGCTTCTTTTGATGAAAGGAGAGCTCATGTCTAGTTTCTAGTTGCTGCAGTCAAGAGTTCAGATCCCATCATTTCCGTGCTCTCAAGCATTCCTTCCTGACACAAGAGTTCAGTTGCGAAGTCTGACTAATAGTTTTGAGAGCACTGAGTCCGGACTAGGTTGTAGTATCAGTTCATGTCCTCCACTGTCCTATTCTCGAGTACCTTATCTCCTTTTGGCCAGTGCCAGTTCCGGGATTGAGAAGGTCGCGATCAATACGAGAGGGCATCCTCACTTCTCCCCTTCCGTTCCGTCTTCATTTTCCCTTCCATTTTTCATCTTTCCCTTTTCAATCTCCTCATTCCTCCAGTCATCCAGCACTAGAGACTGCGTGAAACGGAGAGACCAATTCCCCAAAGGATCCTTCTCCCATAATTCCCATTTATTATGCGGGCATTGTCGCATCTTCTTGTGTTCAAATATTCCCAGAAGGACTCGGGGGAGAGGAGGGAGGAGGACATCATCGGTACTCTGCAGCTTCGCTTCCCTTTTTAGTTTGGCCATTTCCTGGCTCCAGTTTTCCGGCTCCGATGTTCCCCAGTGATACAGGTATCAGTCAAAACAAGAGGGGTTTATAGTCCAAAACCGCCGATCCTCGATTTGTCAGGGGCTTCTCATTTGATCAGGCAAATGCCTTCCCTCATCCCCGTCCCTGTCCACACTCTCTCTATTTAATCCGCTCTCTCGCACTGTCTGACCAGAGAGAGAGCACGTGAAACGGAGAGACCTCTGTATCCGCTAGTCCCATCAGTCTTCGGGCCTCTCCTCTCATCTTCTCCTCATTTCCCCCTCCTCTCCTCTTCCCCATTTGGCAGACTGAAGAGAGGAGGGGAGCCATACCCCCGTCCACTCTATTCATTATTGTGGCCCCACTCCCGTCCCTAGCCGATCCTTCTCTTCCTTCACTACCTAGTCTATTCCAGCCTCGATAGCCTAAAATTCTGAGTTTGTATACTTTCATATTCACCGCTCAAAATTTCTACGAATATATGGACCAAGATCATCGGTTTCTACATAATCGACTGATTGCTGAACTCGTTTTGCTAGCGTCAAGTTTCTTCGCTAATCGATTGCAGTCGAAGACTCAGTATGATCCAGCTTAGGGCTTCGATGGGTATCGACAAAGTCTGCTGGTAATGCAATGATTCTTGGTTATCGCGAAGAACATTCGAAGGTTCAGAGACTGTGCTATAGAAATAGCGTGTTTCACGGGCGTTTTTACCTGCCCCTTCTCTCATTGTCAATTCACAAACAGTGTCGATGGAGGATTACTCTCTGGCACTTCTCTTCTCCCCACTGTTTCACCTGTTCTCGCTGGCATTTTCAAGCATCTAAAGCACTGCCGAGCGACTCTTTCTATCAATTTCTCCTGCGCAGTAGCAACGTTTACCCACATTTCCTCATTTCTCTAGTCGAGAGATCGTGTGAAATGGAGAGAGTCTGGGAGGAGGGGATTACTTCATCCCCACACCCCCTCCCCTCCTCTTGTTTCACCTGTGAATTCACGCGTTTACCCATCCCTTCTCAACTTTCTACTTGTCTACTGATACTCTCTCCCAATGTCATGATATCTGGCAGGTTGGATAAAGGTGGAGATGAGAGGGATGTAGAGAGGTAGAGGGAGGGGACTTACGGTGTTTATCCCCGTCTCTCTCACTCTCACGCCTCACACCTCTCCGGCGCTGTTATGGTTGTGGCTCTAAAAGGCTTCACTTCATCGATAACTACATCTCCTTGAATGAACGCTCCTCTATCAATACTCTCTTCCTATGTTAGGATAGCTTATCATCTCTTTTTTGATCAATCGCACTGTCAGCCATAACAAAGCCAGCTGAGGTGCGAACCATGTACGTAAATAGATGTGCTGCTTTCGTATTAGCTAGAAAAGCTTGGTGATCCCCGTTTCACACCTTTCTTCCTCTCTCTCCCACTCTCGCGTAAATCTCGTTTCACCCTGCTTATCAAGGCGGAATTCGATTGCAGCGGAGGCGATATCTTGTCACTATCCTATCACCACCACGTGTCAGTTGGAGCACTTCCTCTACTCTCCTCGTTTTCTTTATTTGTATGCAGTTTCATCAATACCTGATATGAATCGAAGCCTTGAGTTGAGACTTCGTTTCCCATGTCCTTTCACACTATCAGTCAACTTCCCACACTGATTGTAGCGCTTTCCCTTTTCGTATCAACAATTATCTCCAAATAGTGCGTGTAATTCGCACCTGCGACATAGCCACACTCCCTCACTACATACTGTGACTTCTCTTAGACGAAACTATCCTGTACTTTGCAAGCTTTGATCTCTTGAGGTTGCCGAGAATTGTGGAAGTGCAGAGAATTCCGCCCATTCATACGTTGAGTGTGCACACTTGACCACCATTTTGTTAGTGTAGTAGCCACTCCTGCTCAAACTAAGGACGGTTTCACAAGAACTAGTAGGTAGATGTTTGTGGTGTTGTAAGTACCTGAAGATTCCCATCGCCAAGAGTCACTAGTGCATATTTTCTTCATTCCGAAAACGATATTCATTCAGAAAACTACAAGAAGGTGGGTAACTTATGCAGAATATGCCACAAATTGAATGAAATCATTGAATCTCTGTGGTTTCTTTGCCCGTTTCTTTCTTCTAATTTCGCCGTGCTCCTAATCTCCTTCTCGACTTCATTTCATGCTGTTCACTCTCCCTCTTCCACTCCACTGATTCCATTATAACCTCTCCTCGCATCCTCATTCCTTTCACGAAGGGTAGACGCAGCCATAGTAAGCTCACTTACTTCCAAAATGACCTTACTTGCTCAACGCCTGCATAGGTTTGCAATATTTCTGCCTATATTTTGCCGCAGGAAGAAGCATAATTTTTAGCCTCAGGCTTGCACTATGCAGCTTTTGAGAGTTGCCATGTAAGAGCAATCCACACCCAATCAAGGAGTGGCAGCGAAACGGTAGTTTGGCTGCTGTCGTTTCCATCTCTCGATAATGGGAAGCGATGACTAACAGCTGTGCTATCCTTGAGCGAATGCGAATTGTGACTCTCAATTCGCCTGCTCTCACCCTCTGTCTGACCACCAAGAGGGAGAAGGAAGTAGATGAGGAGGGGGAAGGGTGAATAGACAGTCCATACACGCGAAAGGGCCCGTAATTGTTCCCGTGTATACACTTGTTTCACCTCCTCTCCCTCTCTCTCCTTCCTCCTCTCAATGCCTCATTCGATCGATCACTTTCACGCCTTGCGCGGACTCGTTTCTACATTTTCTCACCCAGAGTTATTTTCATTCGGTGAAGTTTTGCGAAAAATGGTTGAGAAAAGGTGCAACAGAAGAGATTTATGTTCAGCAATTGGGTGCCGTTTTATCACCATCAGCTTTGAAATCATCGGTCGTAAAACATCCAAGATACCACTTCTCGCTCCTTTTTTGCGCCCATTGCATTCATCGAATTCCAATCGTTTTCGCAACGAATCTCTCTTTCGTTCACTTCCGCTGCGCTGATCAGCGTTCATGCCTAATGCGAGGATCTCTTCCTTTCGTCATTATCTCTTCCCATCATTCATATTCGTGCTGATTTTTTTTCGTAATTTTTGCTGTTCTACCGCGGTGTGTATTCACTCGCGAGTTATCAGATGAATGACAATAATTTGAATAATAATCATAATCAGCAGGTAATAATGGCGGACAAGCTTCTGGAGTCGTACAACCCGCTGTACGATGTCCATCTGCAGCAGTACTTCGCCATGCCGCATATGCAGAAGCATCTCGTCAATCTGGGATTGGTTAGTTTTCTGATTTGCTTTTCTTCGTTCTTTCTTGAGTCGAGAAGTTGGGGCATGCGTTTATGTCGAAGCGCGCTTCTGGAATTGGTAATATTTCATCTATTCTAAATCCTGGTGGAAAACTTGGGTGAGAAGTGAGATATGGTGTTGTGTTTCCACTGAAGAATTAAGCCTTCATCATTTCCGCTCTTGATGAATTCTGAATTAGCCCCAGGCTGCGAATTCAACGAAATTGAAATGGAACACCTTGCGTAAACTTTCCTCCCACCTCTTTCCTCCTTCTCCCTCAACGCATATCGAATTTGTGAGGAGTAAAGACACTCTTCCATTTCTCTTGCACTCTCGCATTGTATAACTGACAAGGGAATGGGCCTAATGGAGAGATATTTGAGCAGAAGCACTCGTCCCGGAATGGAAAAGAGAATGAAGGGCGGGAGGACTCTTCGAAAAGGTGGAAAGGAGAGAATGAAGAGACTCTCTTCTTTCCGAGTCCATTAGCAATGAGGACAAGAGGGTTTCGAATAGGGATAGAGAAGCGAGGGAAGCATCTCTATTTTCAGCGTATCCCCTTTGTTTTTCCGTTGAAAAAATGAAAGGATGCATTCAATTTCATTTGACCTGATGAACTATAGTACGACGGATAGAAACTCCAGAGTATACAGTCAGGATGAATTACTCTACCTCTAATTGGGGGGAATATCGACAATGGTATACAAGGACGGAGATAATTGATGACCACGCGCGTGAATGATAGGGAGAGGGAATTAGCAGAAAGGGAGAGTTAATCTCGGCGCATCCGGGAAGTTTAGGAAAGGGTTAGTGAAAAGATCTCTTTCAATGATCCACTGAATTCGGCTTGAGAAATGCACACATGGCTCATTCTTCCCTGGTTGTACTAAAAAAACGTGCAAAGCATCTTCGTAAAGTGGCCTCATTTAGCACTTCATAACTAGCAGTAGTTACGGAGAGAGAAAGAGGTGTGAGGTGATGAGTGACTGGAATGGGCTGGGTGGGGTATGTTGTTGTGTGTTGGAGACGGTGTTCGGCGTTTGGGAAATGATGCATTGAGGGATTGTACGTTTTTCTGCACTGGAACTATTTAAAATTAATAGATTTTTATTTTATAAAGTTCAAAATAATTTTTTTTCAGTTGGAGAATGGCGGGAACAAGGGCGAAGTCTACGCTCGCCATCGACAGATGATCGACGTTATGCTGAAGAATAGGCGAGTTATTGGCTTCTTTTAAGGTTTAATTTTCATCGCTACGATGACACGTCTACAAAGTTCGCATCAAAACGAGACCAGCAAAAAATCGACTGAAAACTAAATTTTGACTGAAGTCTTGTTAGATCAGTTTCGAAGGATTTTATTCTTTCAGGGAGTCGCAGCTAGTGAAACTCGCAGAGCTGCAGAAGAAACTGGATGCAGCGGAGAAGGTCGAGATCTACAGGAGGATCAGGGTACGGATAAACAATCAGTTGTTGATTGATTATCCTTGCTTGGATACGGTATCTAATAAGATTATCGATTTTCCAGAGCGGTCAGAGTCCGGAGACGTACCGCCGAGCGGCGAAGCCTTCGAGAAGCCTCTCAAGAGGTGAGTCACTGTTTTTCCAATTGAATAAACTTCACTTTGTGATCAATTTTCGGAATGAATGGTTCAGCTGTTTCTTTGAGAAAAAATGCCTTCACGACTCATTGAGTCAACAACGTCGACGAACATCCGTCTTCCTCTCCAATTTTCTTAGACATGATTCTGACGGAAAAACATGAAATGATAAATGTATTCTTCGCAGGTCGTCGTTCGGTCTCTCAATCGGCTCGTGTCCGTCGCTCCTCTGCCTCCACCGAGGACAGAGACGTCATCGCCCATGTGGAGAAGGAGAGGGAGCAGGGCATCAGGTGATTACCATTCCTCTTATGACATCTTTTCATGAAATTGCGCGTAAAATGATCAATTCTCGCAAAGTTCTCTGGATTTCTGACTTTCGGCTTCTGGAATGTCCATGAATGATTGTCTTTCAGAGACGAGACGCCGCCTCGCAACTGCTACGCTCGTCTCTCGGCGAACACGGGCAAGTACAAGTACCTGCACAAGGTGAGGATTCAGCATTCCCAACAAGATGATTCCTCTACTGAGGATTCATTCTCAATCACTGCAGGGTTGGATCACTGCATTAATTACCCAAGTTGGTGTTATTACCTTTAAATTGCCCAAGTTGGTGTTATTATGGTGATGTGGTGATGCTCTACCACGTCTCGATAAAATATATGATCTATCTACCCCTTCGCGCTATCTTACTGGCCACTCCCAGAAGATCCAGTGAACAATGAATGCAATTCAGCTGGACGACAACACTCTCATCTCGTACAAGGATCAGCTGAGACGGCAACTGGACAAGCTGGAGAGATTTAGAGAGGTATCATAGCTGACGGAATCATTGTATACGCAATACGGCACCCTTGAAGTGATGAATATTGATTAGTTCGTAACCTCTTCTTGCAGGTGACATTCGGCGTTCACTCTGTGGCTCGCACTCAACCTCAATCGACTCAATCCTGGTTCTTCCGTCGCAGGTATACCTTCGCTTTTCTCACTCTCTCCATTCCGCATGCTCTCTGGTTTGCTGTAACCAGCGATTGAGCCTGCGGAGTGCGGAGAGATGAGGACTTTCACCGCTTCCACACGCATCCGTCTAACCGGCATGTGGAATCGGGAAGCAGTCCGATCGATAGCATCTCACTAGCTACCGTAGTCCATTCGAGTACCATAGTCCTCGAATATCGTAGTCCATCTCGAACGTAGGTCCCTTCCTTCTCTCGCGGATTCTGCGCCAGCCCATTCGCTCCATGAGCCACTAAGGTGACTTCCCCCTCTCTCTCGATGGTGGCTAACCCCCTCATTCTGCAACGATTCTATCCTCCTTCGTCGTGTAGAAATGTCGGTCGAGACACGCGACAAGCGCCTCTGCACATCTCCGGAGTTTGCATCTCACCGGGGCTCATTAGAGTTTACCGACATTCGGAGATGTGAGAAGTGTACCGTGTAGTGTGGTGCGGACGACGTTTTCGTCGTAGTCGGAATCGTCGTCTCTGCGCGTGTCTCGACCGACGAAGTAGATCGTACTCTCTCCGCCTTGCCATTTTCCCCTTTTGCTTATCAGTTCCTCAACTTTTCCTCGTAGTTCGGTGTGAGCTTCAGTGAGTTTTATGGTTGGTAATTCAATGACGGTTGTCCTCCTTTCAATCGTTCTCGCTTGTGGTGAGAATCGAGAGAACCGAAGAGAACGATTCATGACTTACCGACTCGAATCTTCAAGTCTTTTTCATCTTCGCTTAGTGTTGCGCAGTATCTTGTCTCAAACCACAGAACCCCGTTTCCTCAACACCCCTTCCACAGAGATTAACACCTTTCCTTTCCGATTTCGATTTCCCTCTTTCTCACCGCACCAAACACTTTCCATGGAGGGACAGGGCTCGCGCGAAATATCTTTATTTTTGTATTTTCCGATCAATAAAATCAATTTAAAATGCAATTCGCTTCAAACTCGCTTTTCCCATCGCTATTCTCCCCCACTCTTTCTCTTGCTTGTCTCTGTATCTTTCTAACTCTCAGTAGTCCACCTCCAGTGTCGTGCAAGTCGTAGTGCACCTACCGTATCCGCTAGTCGAGTGCGGCCTAACTGCACTGATTCCAGGTCGATCATGAATCTGCGTGGCCGCAAGACGGCGCCGACGCAGACGAGGAATCTGGGCGAGTCGTATTCGTCGAGAGTCAGCTGCCCACCGGCTATCAGGAAGAGAAGGAGCAGTACTGGTGAGGGAGAAAACAACACAAAATTTAGCCAAAGTGAAGACAATATGAATGAAAGTTAGGGGTTGGTTGCATAGAATGATACGTAATCAAATAGACGATTCAGACCTGACGACTCGTCTTCCTCCCATCGCCGCTCAGCGCGCTCCCAAGACCTCTCCTGCAGTGAAGAACGCACTGCCCAAGCTTCCGCCAACGACTCCGAAGTGAGTTGCCGAGCAGGATTCATACAGCACATTTTCGCAGTAATAGAGTAGCGTTTTCCAATGCAGAAATGAAATGTACACTACTCTGAACGATACACGTATGCAATCATCCCACTTCTCAGGCGTGGCAACGGCACTGCCCCCGTTCGTGGCCGCTCCTCCTCGCGCGGTCGCGCTCCGGTTCGCGTCTCGTCCGGAACGCCAGAGAAGGACACCAAGCTGCCGCCCATCTCGGTGGCTGCGGGCGCCGCGGCCGCCGTGGCTGCAGGTGAGATATTACTTCACCAAATGTATCAGAGCTTTGATGCCATGCATTGCGTACATTTTCATGGATAAATGCTGCGTTTTATCACCAATACTTCAACATGGTTTTTTATACGGCCCAACTCAGGCGCAGCAGCAGCTGCAGCCGCCTCGATGGTCGTCTCTCCGAAGAGCTCCGAGGACGATGACCGCTCGCGTGGTTATCAGTCGGCCAGTCCGGAACCTGTCGGAGCTGAGGTAAGAGCCTATCATGAATACGCCTTGCTGTTCCGCTCTTGTAAATAATATTAGTTGACATCGAACATCGGCTTGCTCACCCCCTAATTGCAGGTCGAGGTCGCCTCCGAGAAGACTGCCTCTCCTCCACCGGAGCGTGAGGAGGAAGAGGAGGAGGAGCACGCCCGAGGCAAGAGATCCGTGGGAGAGGAGGAGCATGAAGAACCCGAGGACCACGAGACGCCTGAGCCCCGAGATGCCACTCCCGAGCCAGTGACGGAGAGGGAGCAGACTCCCGAGCCTGTTCGTGAGGCAACTCCGGAGAAGGAGGAGTCTGAGCACGAGGAAGAGATGGTCCAGCACCATGTCGCTCACACTGAGGCAGCACCGGAGTCTCCCGAGCCGAAGCAGGACTCGCCTGAGCCAGAGGCTGAAAAGGACGCTTCACCCGAGCCAAGAGAGGCCAGCCCTGCGCCCAAGGACGCTACTCCCGAGCCGAAGAGCCCCACTCCGGAACCAGTGGTGGAGAAGGATCCCACTCCGGAACCCAAGGAGCCCACGCCTGAGCCCAAGGAAGCTACTCCGGAGCCCGAACCGAAGAGCCCCAGCCCCGAACCCGCAGCACCCACTCCTAAGGAGGCCAGCCCCGAACCGGAGGCTGTCGTGCAGATTCATCACGAGGTAGGCATTGATTCGTTCCCACTTTTAAGATTTTAAAATTATTGATAGTAACATCAAGTTGAAAACACAACTCAGTGTAAGATATTCGATTGCATTGACAAACTGCACTTGTAGGTGGCAGCCAGCCCTGAAGCGGCATCCGAGGAGCACGACGAGCCCAGAGAGGCATCCTCTCCTCAGGAGCGCATGGCTCCTCCCGAGATCGTCGAGAGTCTCGTGGAGAGCGAGAGGGAGGAGGAAGACTCCATGGTCACGTCGGTCTACCAACCCGCTGGTGAGATTCACAATAACAGCAGTATTCAAATATTCGTGATGCTAAAATACTAAAACAATCAATGACAATTCCAGACGCCGAAGACGACGTCGACGCCGAGCTCGAGTCGGAGGTCCTCCGCTCGCCCACTCCTGAACCTGTCGGAGACGTCATCGACGAAGCTCCAGTCCATGAGGAGGCTAAGACGCCCTCTCCTCCGCCCAAGGAGGCCAGCCCCGAACCAGAACATCACGAGGAGAAGGAGGCTAGCCCTGAACCCGAACCCAAGGAAGCAACTCCCGAGCCTCACCATGAGGAGGAGAAGGAGCCGAGTCCGGAGCCTTTGGTTGAGCACCGTGATGCCACTCCTGAGCCAGTCGCGGCATCTCCCGTGGCTGCGAGCCCAGTAGAGGCTGCTCATGAGGAGGCACCTGCCTCTCCTCAGGAGCACCATGATGATCAGGATGAGGAGGAGCACGCGAGAGGCAAGCGATCCGTCGGAGAGGAGCCAGAGGAAGTGGAGGAGCACCACTACGAGCTCCCTGCCGAAGCTGAAGTCGTCCACGACGAGAAGACGCCCTCTCCGCCACCTGCCCAGGCCTCTCCTGAACCGAAGGAGGCCACCCCTGAGCCGGAGGCTGAACACGCCACTCCAGAGCCAGTGGAAGAGAAGCAGGCCAGCCCTGAGCCTGTGGCTGCTACTCCCGAGCCTCAGGCGGCCTCTCCTGCTCCTGCAGCTGACTCGCCCAAGCCCGCGAGCCCAGTAGAGGAAGAGGTGCGTGAGGCCTCTCCGCCTCCCAAGGAGGCCAGTCCGGAACCTGAGCATGCCGCCACTCCCGAGCATAAGGAGGCCTCTCCCGAGCCCGTGCACCATGACAGTCCCGAACCCAAGGAGCCTACTCCTGAGCCTGCAGAGGCTCATGAGGAGGTGGCCGCTAGTCCCAAGGCAGCCAGCCCGGAGCCCATTGCCGCTCACGAGGAGAATGCGGCTATCCCGGAGCCCGAGCATGCTGCATCAGCCGAAGAGGAGGAGGAGCAGGCAGTCCGCGTCATGCAGCAGGAGCTGCTCGCTGCCGAAGCAGCGATTGAGGAGGAGTTGGAGAAGAGAGAGAGCCCCGTCCAGGAGGCTCAGCATACCCCTGAGCCCAAAGAAGCAAGTCCTGAGCCCAAGAGCGAGACTCCCGAACCCGCTGCCGCATCGCCAGTCCAGCAGAGAACGCCCTCGCCCAAGGGAGATGTCGTGGAGGTGATTCTTCGCTCTTTTTTACATTTAAAGAATTTCGAATCAACCGGAGAAAAGAACCGATACATTACAGTCCCATCACTCGGATCGCGACGTCTCCTCGCCGATGAGCGTCGACTCTCATGACACTGACGGTCTGAAGGATGAGGAGGAGGAATATGAAGAGGACGAGGAGCTCAAGAAGGCCAAGGTTCTTTTTGCTTCATCCTATGGTAACTTGAAAGATAATTTGAAGACAGAAGATATTACAGACCGAGCTTGCCAACAACGGCAACGCCTCTCCTCTCGACAGTCAGCCCGACTTCCATCCCGCAGCCGATGCAGCCCACCCCGCCGAGGCGTAGAGCTGCTGCCGCAGAAGAAATCCCTGTACCCCCAATTAGTCGAGTAATGCTCTCGTTCCATTTCAACTAGCTATACCTGAGCGAGACCATTCAACTCCTTTCCGTAGTCAAGACTTACAATAGAGATCGAAACAAGGGTAATGATCTCTCAATTCTCATTTGACACACTTTTGTAGATTGAGAGATGATTACCCGAGTTTCGACTTCTACACAATACCCACCCACAGGGCTCCCACGCTTTCCACGTAGTGACGAGTAATGACAGATAAGAGTTAGAGTATGCCGAGATTGATTACAGAGTAATGTTGGATCGTAGCAAGACAATCTCGCAGTTAGTTGTCCTTGCTACCTTCCGATTCCTACTACAGAGTGATTCCCTGCTTGTCCTTAGATTCCCACGTTCTCAAAGAGCTTCATTTAGTCTCCCATTTATTGCTTGTATTCGATGTCTGGAGATTCATCTTGCGTCCCATCTGGAGAGGGAGCGATACGGTAGCTTACTGTATCTTTACGGTATCAACTCGTCCGTCTCCCCTTGACATCCGCCCCTTCCGAAGGTGTTCTCTATGCGCGTATGATCTAGGCATGATTTCTTTCGTTCTCCCGCTGATCTCTCCGTACACCTACCGTAATACCATTCCCACCTACCGTAATCCCCATTACCGTATTCCTCTGTGATTGCAATCGGAGCTCGAGATCGTCAACTGATCTTTTTTTGATTCGGTGACCCTCTCACAGTTTCAATCCACCTTGACGAAGCATCACGATTCGGCCCTTTCCCCCCTAATGCTTGTTCCCCTTTGCATCTCATTTTACTATATATTATTTATGCTGATAAATATTTATTTATTTTCCTCTCAAGTTAACTGTGGAGTTGTTAATTCGCTGCGCTCCCTTCTTGCTTTCATCATATACTTTATGCAAGTATTAAATCTATTATGAGTAGCAAATAACGAATCGAATGTTACAGTAGTTTAGGTGAGCTTCTAATCAATAACTATCCATATAGTGAGTTACTCTCCTCAATCTAACTTTGGCTTTCTTATTTACATAACGACGGGGGCAGAAATGCGGGGAAATCCTTGGCAGACTAGTACGTAAACATGTGAGGAATCGATAGAAGTCACAACGAGCACCGGTAATCGAGAATAATCGTACGAGGGGTTAATGTGAAAAAAATTATCCGATTTAAAACGGCAGAAAGGAATGCTTCTCGGGTGAGAGAACAGGGGACGTATATACAAATGGAGGCGTTTCGAGTAGAGTTCGAAATACGGGCATCGTCTCTTCGTTTCACACACTCTCTCACCGGACAGAGACAAGAGTGCGCGAAATGAAGAAGCGATTACCCGTATTTCGAAACTCTGGTTTCAATTGTGAGATCAATCTGCGAAGTACACGGGGGCGGGCTAAGATTTGCAGTGATTGTGGTGGCGAGATGTTAGATGATCGAGTAAGTGAACGTGCAGGGAAATCATCATCGGAAGGAGGGAGAGAAAGGATCTGACTGAGTGAGGGGAGAGTGGCTAAGGGAGGTGAATCAGAGACTCTGATCTGGAGATGGCACAACACGGATGGAGGGGGTGATCACAGTAAGGTATGGGAAGAGGTCGATTACTCCCTAAGAAGGGGCGAAAGCCAGAGGTCGGAGAATGATTACATCATGGGTTCGACGTAGCTCAACGGGAAGAAACCGACCTGCAAAACCCGACATTTAATAAGCCTGAGAAATATTGCTGACTGTTCCATGCAAGAACCACATGGGGAACACGTGTCCATAGTTTGAAAATGGACTGACCCTCTCGCCAATCTTGCCCTTCCACCATCCCCTCTCCTCTCCCATCGTATCCACGAGAGTGACCACATCGCCCACTCTCAGCTCGAGGAACTTCGGTTCCGTCGCCTTGTACGGGTGGTTCGCCTTGAATGTCTGCAATGGAAACAATTGCTTGTTTGTTAAAACATGCTTAATACCGATCAAAGAAAAACGAAAAAACGCTTACATGCGTACAGTTACTATTTCCATCTTCAGGGATTGTTCAAAATTTTGATGAGAGGTAAAACGTTCATTTTTTGAGCTCTCTAAGTTCTTCAAATCAATCCTTACCTTGCACTCCCTATGCGGCTTCGTCAGCTTCGTGTCGAGCGCGTTGAACGACTCGCGCAGATTGTTCTCCCTGCAACGAATCGATGCTACATTTAACAAATTCATTGATTGAACGTGTTTTATGCTAAGATTAGATTGATTCTACACTGTCTGATAAATTTGTTTGTGATATAGACAAGTTTGCTCACCGATAGTAGTTGATCAGCTCGACAATGGACGGGAAGGTGGTCGTCTCGTCCAGATAGAACGTGGCCGCCGACGGATTCTCGATCACCGTGTGCTTCACCTCGCCCGCGTAACTGCAATAAGGTTGATCTGGTTAAATTAGCTCAATAAAATATAATATAAGTTAAAGAAGCCACTGTGAAACGCATGGGCATGCGATGTATTTCAGTCGCAATATGGAAAAACTGTTGCTACTCACCTAATGCTGATGACATACTGGTGCTTCTTGGGCGAGAACCGTACGAGGTACATCCCGTTCGGCGTCCCCCGCAATCGAGACTCCGACTCTTCTCTGCAAGCAACATTGATTATAATTAGAATTAACTTTTGATCAACAAATCGATCGATCAGTGCTGTTCTATCATCTTATCTCAAAAATCTAATCTGATCGAGAAGGCTGATAATTAGTTTTCTGATTAAAGCTCACGCAATGAATTTACAGCCGAATCGAAATGAATTCTTTGACTCACCGGGACAATTCGCCGAGGAACCACTCCTGCGCGGTCACTTCCGTGTTCACGTAGTCGTCCATCGGGGAGATTCTGAAAATTAATTAAATAATTACTTAACTAATTAACAAAATACAACTACTAGAATCTAACATAGCCTGAGGGCATTCCCTACTCAACAAATATAATTTGATTCCTACACGCGCTTCGACTAACATTGGCCGAAGAAGCAAAAGGGCATCAGTGCAATTGTGCGCAAGAAGAGGGGAAAAGAAGGGAGAAATTGGAATGAACACCAAGGGGAAGGGGGTGAGTCATCCACTCTGTCTCCTCCTTCTTTCGGCTTCCTTCCCAATATATCTTCCATTCTTTCTTCCTCCAAACATAAGGAAAATGTCGCCCAAGAGCAGTAAAACGACGGAAAAGTAGCAGATGCAAGGGACACAAGTGTGAAACAAAACGCTCATTTCGTTTCCTTAGTAACTCGCCAGCCCTACTTTCCTTCATTTATGCGCTGGCAGCAGTGTCGCGTTTCACTCCTCGTTGAATACTCAATGAGTAATCGACATTTCGAGGGCTAGATACGCAAGTCTCTCTCAAGAAAGAAACTGCAATCCTCGAGAAAAGTACGCAGTAAGTGCGGGCAATTTCGACAACCATCTGACCAACTTTACGATGCTCGTACAGATGCGAATAACCTCGTATTCCTCTTCAGGATCCTGGACGTGCTGATATTTGTCTATTGAAGGACTAACTACCTGCTAACAAAGCTAGAGCTACGCGCGAACTAAATCGTGCTAACAACCCTCATCAGAACAAGAATTCGATACACATTCTAACGAGATCTTCTCAAAGAGCCTCCAAGTGCCTGAATTTCAACTTCAAGTGAATCATAGTATCCACTCACATCGAGGGCGCGGGTCTATCCGGCAAGGCGACGCTGTGCTTCCGGACGATCACTCCATTCGTCGACAGACCATTGCTGCTGCTCGGTCCGCCATTCAACGCGCCGAGTCCCGCTGTGGAATTGGATCGGAACTGCACCTGTGATGTACTTCCGTTTCAATTTGTAGCAAAAAGACAAGAATATGTTATCTTGCAAAACAGTAGTAGAGTTTCGCGTGCTATTTGATGATTACTCATAGACCTCACAGGATGAATCACAGAAAAAAAAACAGTAAAGTACAGCGGAAAGAGTGTACTCGCGAGCATTATCACTTGAAAATCTTGCTTCTATTTTTTTTTAAATGTAAAAAAATACGCAACAAGTAAGTAATTACAGAAAAAGCTAAAACAGAACAAGACGTGGTGTGGGTCGTGGTGCTGCGAGTGCGCGGTTTCCAGAGAGAGGTTTGTGACATTTCAGTCAGAGTACTTCTAACCGCTACGAAGGCTTTCGCTATTTCGAAAACTAAGACCACACGCTGAAAGAAATGAAAATTGTACCTTCCTCACGTCGGCGAGCGAGATGATTCCATGCCGGGAGCGATTGTTCACGTGGCACGCCTGAAAATGGTATATTATGATTCCACAGAGATTACAGCAGCTTGGATAACTCAATTGATTAAGAAGAAGAGTAATCCATACCGTTGCCATGGCATTGCCGTGCACTTGCACTATCTCCAGAACGTCTTCCCTCTCGAAGGCCAGTCTACCCTCCTCCATCGGCTGACAGCGGGTGCGCGCCGATACGTGCTCGCCGCGATGGACTGAAATTTTACTTTATTAATTACTTAAATTAGTTACAAAAATGCCACAGAAGCGCCCCCCCAGTTTGCTTGATCTTTGATCTCTCCCAATACTCACCAGTGATCAACCTCCGGGGATCCACCGATGACGCCATTGACGAGAGGGAGGAGAAGGAGGCCGACTGCGATATCCTCTTCGTGCACTTCTCGAGTGAGAGACACTCTCGATGGTACACCTTCTTGCAGCCTGCTGGGGGGAGGGATTAATGATATTTATTGAATTACAGACACTTTTCGCTGAAGACCTTTCACTATTCGGAAATACGAAAATGATAAGAACAGAAGGGAAAAAGGAAAAAGAATTTCCGTAAATAAAGCGAACTCACGATCGCACTTGTATCCCTGGAAGAACATGCCCTTGAGGTAGTTGCGGCAGACTGCGCAGCACGGCGGCCACTCCTCGCCCGCCTGTCATATAATAAGATGTATAATTACAATTGTAATTTTTAAAAAGAAACAGAATAAATAACCATCGATGTATGTCAGAGATCATAGTCTGTCCCAAATCAATATTTACCGTAGCCAATCGTTACTCGATACCGTACCTTCTCCTTGAATGTCGTGAAGTGCGCGACGTGTTGTGTGCTGCCAACGGACGGCTGCGAGTTCTCCCTGCAAGGTTACGGTAACACTTACTCGGGGATACGGTAAGCGAAATAAACTCACTTGGCTATTCGGAACGACTCCGCCCACGCCTGCTTCTGGTTCTCGTTCTTGAAGGACATCTGAAACAGATTCATTGAAATCAGCCTCTAGAATCTTCGGCAACTCGATTAAAATCTTTCCGGCCATTTTCCATGAAGGATTCATCTTTGATTGAACCACTTTGCAAAGTTAATCGACTTTTCCAATCAAATTCAAGCTTCAAGCCTCACCTGTATGATCCTCACTGCATCTCCATTCATCTCATCTCTATCATTCAACTTCCGCGTGAACGTGAGCGTGTGACTCGCGGCCAGCTTGCGGATCGTACCGCCTGCGAATGAAATTTATTGATTGATCTTGCACCTTTCACTCCCTCTCATCCTCGTTCAAGACACTTTAGCCATCCTTCGGCACTTGTCCGAGCATCTTCGAAAAGGTACAAAAGGTTTCAAAATTCCACTCACCGAGCGCGCTATTCAACGTTCCGTTCCCATTGGACAACACACTGCCCGCGTCTCTCTCCTGCTTCAGCTCCGTCACGATGTACGCGCCCTTGTACGTGTACGTGTTGCTCTGCAAGTGGTGTGGTGAGGGCGACGTTTCTAATATTTACCACTCTAGTTGAAATTTCGACTAGACTCGAAATAGTATCCGTCGTCCACATCACGCACCCTGTTCGTCTTGCAGACGATGAGCACTTTGTCGAAGAGGAAGCAGTAGCGCGGCTTGAACTTCGCGGAGGAGTTGGGAGAAGTGAGCTCGGCCAATTTGACCTGGGATTAATTTGTAAACCTAATTAATTAGGTAATTAACAAATTACCTCTCCATCCTTGTGTTCTCTGCCGTAGTCGATCAGCCTCCACTCGTGCGGCTGAAATGGCTTCCATTAAAATATTGAATTTAATTTCAAATCAGAACGAGTAAAATCGGCGCTCATGCACATTTCCGGACAATGCAATGAACAAGAAATGAGTTTCAGTGAATATCTAAATATAAAGGGGTTGCGCATTGTTGGTGGTCGAGGAGAGGATGGTTATGGGATTATTAGGTCATGTCCGGGAATGTGCAGGATTGCCGCAAAATCAACGATAGTATCACAGTAAGCGATGCATGAGGGGCAACGAAAGATCATCACAACTGATATCCCAAAGGGGGTAACCTCCACCACCGTACCTCTATCGAGTCAAGGGTAATTGGAGTAATTGAAGCTTTAAGCTGCAAAGGTCCCATTAGGCCACGCCCAGTATTAGCTCCGCCCCTTTTATGCCACGCCCCCTCTCTCACCATTTGCAGATCCGTGATACTCCTTTCGATCTCATCGACGGTCGCCTTCATCTCCATGTCTCGCTTCAGCTCGTTCACGTACCTTCAAATGGACTATTTTTTTCGAAATTGCTTACCCTTTTTTTCTAATCCTCATTGTGATCCACCATATTCAATAAACTAACTAGCTACTAATTAATCTATTCTAATTAACATACGCATTCACATCCTCCATGGCCTCCCTGGCTGCCTCGAGCGAGTGGAACTCCGGATGGCCCGGTTTCGTGTCCTTGAGCAGTTCCTGTAGGTAAAAACATTATTATTTTTCAAATAAACCAGAATTATTATACAGTTGAGCGCTATAGCCATTTCACAGTCAATCAATACATTCCAGTCTACCGTATCCTTTAAGTACCGTACCCTGAGCAGTAGATGGTACTTGAGCACTCGCTGCATCGGCAGGCACAGCAGATCCTGCAGCTTGAACTGCTGTGAATTCAGCGTCGCGCAGCACTCCTGCAAAGAGAAACATTTTAAAGAGGTGAGCAAAATACACAAAATTGAGTATTTTTCAGATTTTAGGTGATTCTCGAGCACCTTCTTTGACTTGAAGCAATCGGAGAACAGAAATTGAGGCTATGTAAAATATCCCTGAACCAGCAATAAACCAGTTCAAATATTCAACAGTAATGTGAAGCTTCCAAGAAATCAGCCCTTTCGACCCAAATCAATAAATCTCCTCACCAGTATCCGCTGCCTCACTCCCGCATCATTCTTCTCCAGCTGCAATATCCTCGCTCTGCTCTCGTCCAGTCCCATGCAGTATGGGCCGTAGAGCGTGAACTTGTGCTTGTTCCTGTAATGCCGTCTCAATATTTGTTCCGTCCCTTAATCTACGACTACAATGCACGTTGTCTTCACACTAGCTGCTCTCGAGGAGTTCAGAAACGGAAAGGCAGTGGTTGAGGTTCGCGGATTCATGGATACAACATACAGGAAACAATATTCTCATGAACGACTACGAACGTTCCAAGATAGAGACAAAATTAGAAGCATGTGCACTCACATGAGGAACACATCTCCGACAGTGAACGCTCTCGGCCGGTCGTCCGTCCTGTCCAGTATACCGAGTGTGTGGAAGACGGCTTCGCGCAGCTGGCCGTAGAACGCGGAGTGGAATGCCCAGAGCTCCTGATGATTGCACCATTTTGGAAAGCACATATATTGAGATCGAGCAATGAGATTCAATAAGAAGTTGCGAGAAAATTGATAAAATAGTTCATAGTAAGGTAATTTAGAAATAGTTCAGAAGACTCACGGCGATATTCATGAAGATGACTCGATGGTCGTCCTCTTTGAGCACGTTCGTCAGTGGGGAGTGAAATCTGTAATTGTTTTATCTCATTTGAATCTCTCAACTCGGCATTCGGATTATCTCATATGAATATCTGAAGAAAAATACTGACTATAGCAATAGCTCAGTTCTAACCGTTTCGAGATCATATTCAGTCCCTTCTCCACGTAATTCTGCTCCGTGTCCAATATCTCCTTTATCACGTGATCGCGCTTGGAGACGGGATTGAAGGCGAGGTATCGCTGCAATCAAAGATTGCATTAAATGCTACCCAAATTTATTGCGTGATAGAATGTTTTCGTTTATGCACGCAGTTTCGACTTGAATGGTGGAATACTAATTCGTGAACTTATAACTGCCAAACTCACAGCACTCGCGGGATCGCTGCTCAGGTCGAATTGGCTCTCGCTCAGCGCCTTCTTCACTATCACGTCGTACACTTTCTCTTCCGACTCCTGGAAAGGCATACGATCAATAATATCTCTCATTAAGCTATCAATATCTCATTAAGCTGCTAATTAGCCTAATTAGTCTTAATTCCTCACATCTTTGCTGTTTTGATAGTGCAGTGTGTCGTAGATCTTCTCGTCCATCGTCAATTCGTCCACTCGGTCCTACAAATCTGTGCTTTCAATTCCTTCCCCATTTTCCTCCCGAATCATCCAGTCAGAAATTTCCATCAATCCACAACGATTTTCCCATCCAGAATGGGTACAGAAGTATGAATCAGAGAATACGTTTTGGTTTTGAAAAATCGAATCTACTCACGGGCAATGCTTGATAGATGGCCTCTTCCGTCTCCGTGGGCGAGATCACTCGATAGTGACGAGCGGGGGGAGAGAAGTCGCTGCTGCCTACACTGCCTGCAATGAAATGCGAATAAATGACGAGTTCACTTCTCTGATAGGGTCTTGGACACTGCTGCTATTCTACATTTCTCACAGTTTTTATGAGAGAGAAAAATGAAAATTAGGTAGTATCTTCTTTAGAAGAAACGTTCCTGGGGATCTTTGATCTCCACCACTCAGACACCTCACCAACCTGAGAATGAGTTGCGCGAGGAGGGCGTGTGCGTGCCGGGTGAGTCGGCGCGACGCGGGAACGGACTGCAAATGATAACAACTTAATTATTGTGTTATTAGCCAAGTACAACATAATCAAAAACATGTATCTAAGTTAGGTCAACGAATCGAGATCGAAGATCAAAGTTCAAAGACCACACTCACACAAGACCGTGCCGCAGCGAGACCTCGGAGTAGGACATCATTGAGAGCACATTGAGCACCTGACAATTAACTAATTAATTAATTACTTGATATAAAAGTCATATTATGGATATAATTTCAGAATCGCATAATTATACGAGCAGAATCGATGGAAATATAGAATCGCCCAAAAGGGTTATGAATCCGGAACTATCCGGGCAAAACGACACCGTTCCCATGCTCCTCCCTTACTCTTTACTCTCTCTGTCTCGTGCACCCACAAATGTCAGCTGCCTCGCTGGCGCCAAAAGCTTCCTTCCTACTACACCATTTTCAACAACCTATTCTTACTCGTGGCTATTCATACACCACACTGATCGGCTTGACATCAATAGAGTACATTTCGTGAATGAATTTCGAAAATCGTAAAGTTAAAAAAATCCTTACCTTGAGGAAGTTGCTGAGGTTGTACATCTCAATCGGCTCGAACACCTCGTCGTCTCTCATGGAGAAGTGAGTGCGACACGCGTCCACGAAGTGAGTGATGTTCTTGAGGCACGAGAACTGCAGAGATAGAACTTCAAAAATGCCATTCTTATTAGGTTTCTTCCAAATTTGACTCGAAACGCATATAATCACAGACTATTTTGGAAGAATTTACCATGCATTCAACTCATCGACTTATGATCATCGTTTAGTAATCAATTCGAACTAATGCACAATCGATTACTAACCGAAAATTGTTATTCCTCTCACCTGACTGTTCGGCTTTATGTTGACGCCCTCGATCACTCCGGGTATTAGGGCCTGCAAGGAATTACAATGAATTTGGGTCTTGGACATTCCACTGTCGTATCAGAGCACATTTTTAATTTAAGACAGTTCAGCCGTTCAGAAGTACTGTAAAGAGCGAGATGGAAACTCACATCGACCAATCTGCAGAGGAAGACGCCGTCTCGGAGCGCCGCGCAGAATTCCATCATAGAGACGCTCTCGCTGGAATTAAAGTAATTATATAATTACAATTGGAATGTATTAATTGCGCAATTCCCTCAAAACGATTCTCGTGGTTTTGAAAAGAATTGTTGCAGGATACATCAAACGTTCCCAAAGTTTCGTATTTATACAAATATTAATGAAAATAACAACTCACACGAACGATTTGTCGAGCACGCCCACATCCTTCATCCACCGCATGCACTCGCGCCAGACTTCCGTCCCCTCGGACATCTTAATTAGGTTAATTAGTTGATTAGATGTATCAATTAACCAAAATTACGCAATCGATCAATAACCACCATTTTCAAGTCCTCAACAACCAAAAAAGACAATCTATATGCCCAAACTTGCGCGCACAGAGCGAACGATAAGCAGGAATAGTCGATGATAGGGGACGAGAGGAGAAAAGAAGAAGAGAGGAGGGGGAGGAATAGCAATGATAGGGAGTAATGGACAGACTCTCTCCATTCCATGCACTATTTCGTTGATTAGACAGTGATTGAACGATAGTGCAACGGGAGGGAACATTGATAGACAGAGATCGAACTGGTGGAATGATAGAGAAGGGAAGGTGAATGTTGAGGCAAGAAGGGAAGAAGTAAGGGGAGGACGTTCCGCCCTCTCCCCCTTTCTTCTCCTTTTCCAATCGTGTGCACAGGTACGCAATATACTAGCCGAGTGAGAGAGAGAGTGGGACGATCTGAGAGAGTGCAGACGGTCATAGACAATAGAGGGAGGGAGAGTGCAGGGATCAGAGGGAGAGGGATGGAACAGAGCTAGCCGGTGTGTGCAACATGGATCAGCTAGTCAAAACAACGCCCGATCTGCTCTCTCCCATCTCCACACTCTCTCGTCTCGATTAAATCGCTACTTCTCTGCGCTCTCCTCCAATCACACACTCTCTCGTCTCCACCTCTAACTTTCCCCGTGTGTGCGCCAATTGATTGATTCGAATGACTCGCATCTCCTCTTCCTTCTCCCATTTCTTCCTTCATCTTGATTTCGATCGATTATCGGGAACCGTTAGGAATGAATGGGGAGTGAGTAACCAATCAACCGCATGAATGGAAGCACTCCTTCTCCACCCCATTCACACGCGTCAACTCATAACGAGCCGACCACTCCCCATCTCTAGCACCTGTTCTCGGCTATTTTTTGCAACCGACGAAAAGGGTTTCTCGAGACAGCTTCATCTGGTAGCACATAGTCAGAATCGCCATAAATTGAGTTCCGATTGTCTTCGGCCTTCGGTTCAAAAATAATGATATTTGCAGGCGTAGAAACACGCACAATAGCTTGTTCATTTGGGAATCACTTTCGAAATCGGTCTGACAGCCGGGTTCTATCTCACAGACAGTTCTTTCTCTTACTCGGCCAGCCTTGGCGAGCAATCGCGAATCGCTCTATTGCTATTTCGCACTACCGGAGATGAGATTCGAGACGAGAGAGTGTGCCAGATGAAGAGAGCGGAAGAGATTGCGAGAGGAGAAAATAGGAGGATTGGAGGTCGGATGGGTAACTCTCTACCCCGGATCACTTCCGATCGGGAAATCGGAAGAGCAAAAACATAGCCAATCGACAATTCGATTCTATCCATGATTGTTATACCAATAATTGATCAGATGATAACGTGGTGGAGATCGTCATAGCAGAGGTTGCATTTCAATGAACTTTAATGAAGAAGAAAAACAAGCAAAAAGGAATACACGTGAAGATTGGCTGTCAAGACTCGACTAACTACCGAGAGACGAAAGAATGCGGTTCAATGATAGATTACGCCCCTGTCAGCGGATTGACCCTTGGCGAGAGGTGAGGAACAGAGAGGGAAGAACTGGGCTAAACTACTACCTAACGTCATTCGAGGGATAAGCCCACGGAGTGGACCGAACTACCACGGACAAAAGGTAATTCTGTGAAGAATCACAGCAGGAAATCATTCAGAATAGGCGTTCGCGCATGAATAATCGATAAATGAGAACAAGCTACAGGCTTGATTGAAACAAGGCGACGTAACCGCCTTATGAGAGAGAGAACAAAGGGATTGGAGAGAGGACAGATACATAGGGCAGAAAAGAAGATCAGCGAGAGAGCATGGAGAACGAGGAGAGCAAGGAGGAAAAAGCTAAGATGGAGTGAGAAGAGCGGGTCTGTGACACACTGATAACGAAGGGAAGATGGAGGCAGGGAAGTAGAGAGCGACTCTCTTCACTTTGCACACTCTCTCATCTACCAAGGAGAGTGAGATAGCGAGGAACATTGAGTGATCGAACGAAGAAGCAGAGTGAATGGACAAATCTCCGCTTCTTGGATCAAGGCCGAAAGCTCCGTTTCATCATTAATCTCTCGTTCCCTGACATACTTTGCGGACTGAGTGCAACGAATGTGTGATAGATTCACACTAGACGAGACTCCTTTAGATAATCAACGCCAGAGAAATGTATGCCGTGAGACCGACCAAGGATTAATGTCTCAAAACAAGCGATAAAATTCAGAAAACACTGTCGATAATAGAGAAGAGCAGAAAACCAACTATTATGGCCATCAGGCAGCATAGGCTTGAAAACAGAGAATATAGCACAGGCAATCATTAACACTGCGCGCACCTCACACATGAGTGACCCCGATCAGAGTTGGATGCTCCTCTTGCTCTCTCAATTCTCCAAGCGAAATAGTGTGCTACATGAAGAGGGTCTGATCATGCGAGTTGGTAATCACGGGAGAGAGGTATAAAAGGGGAGAATGGGAGAGATGGAGGGGTGGGGTCATCATAACTTCCCTTCTCTTCCTCTCGCATCCTAACTGTGGGGCTGTTAACCGGTCAACAGCAGTAAAAGATCACAAAGAAGGAGAGCGGGATAAGACCAGGATCGAAGAGTGGATGGTCTAGGCGACAGTTCACATGTTCGATGTGGTGTTAAAACGCGTTCCGCGTAAGAACGCATGAGGGGGTGGCACAGTTGCTCAAAATGGTCCCAGGAAGCTCAAACTTTGTGGTTAGAGTCCCTAGGGGTGGGACACACTTCAGCCAAAAAGTTGGACCCAAAAGTTGATCTTTGATCTTTGAGATCGACTTTTTCCCCTTTGATTTTGACCCCTCATGTTATATACCATTCGATAGAGCATCAAAAGTTATGCTTGCGTTTAAATTTTCAAAAGGTTTGGACTTCAACTTTTCGAGAAACACGAAAAAAGTTAAAAAAGTGCTCTCTCAACTTTTTCAATAAATTATTTCACCTAGTTCCAATAACTTGCACCCCCTGGAAAGTGACTTAATCTATGCTAATTGATACGAAGAATTTTATAAAAAAATATCCCGAGTCGATACGACCTACCACGACATGACTTTTTTGCGAAAAACTAGCATGCAGAAGTCACCTCAGGTTCGAATCCGCCTGCCCACATCAATCTTTTGCCAACTTTTTTTGCGCACTTGAAGAATTGATTCTGTCTCTAATCCACTTTACATATGTTTATACGTTAGTTAAAAGATATTCTGACAACTTTTCAACAGAATTGCGACCCAATCTATCAACTCCATTTTTCACATAAGGGTCCCCCTTATGTGAAAAATGAGTCAGAAAAGTGCTTGAGAAAAATTCGCTGAAAAGTGACCCAGATGTGAAAAGTATCAATGATAGGTCACGGTAGATACGATAGGGCGTGATCCTTGGGTTGGTTTTGATATGACCTCCGATCTCATTTTTCACATAAGGGGGACCCTTATGTGAAAAATGGAGTTGATAGATTGGGTCGCAATTCCGTTGAAAAGTTGTCAGAATATCTTTTAACTAACGTATAAACATATGTAAAGTGGATTAGAGACAGAATCAATTCTTCAAGTGCGCAAAAAAAGTTGGCAAAAGATTGATGTGGGCAGGCGGATTCGAACCTGAGGTGACTTCTGCATGCTAGTTTTTCGCAAAAAAGTCATGTCGTGGTAGGTCGTATCGACTCGGGATATTTTTTATATAATTCTTCGTATCAATTAGCATAGATTAAGTCACTTTCCAGGGGGTGCAAGTTATTGGAACTAGGTGAAATAATTTATTGAAAAAGTTGAGAGAGCACTTTTTTCACTCTTTTTCGTGTTTCTCGAAAAGTTGAAGTCCAAACCTTTTGAAAATTTAAACGCAAGCATAACTTT
>LS520850.1:76819-127888 GCA_900490845.1 Pristionchus japonicus | reverse complement strand
ATAACATGAGGGGTCAAAATCAAAGGGGAAAAAGTCGATCTCAAAGATCAAAGATCAACTTTTGGGTCCAACTTTTTGGCTGAAGTGTGTCCCACCCCTAGGGACTCTAACCACAAAGTTTGAGCTTCCTGGGACCATTTTGAGCAACTGTGCCACTTGCCCTCCGAATTTATACGTTCTTACGCGGAACGCGTTTTAACTATCTCGGAAATTCGATTACTAATGAAAACACGATCATTGGAAGCACGTTAATCACGAAAATGCCCTTCATTCCGTTATACATCACAACAACCTCTCTCCAACCCTGACTCGATAGTGGAAGCGCACTTCTGCCCTCTCCTCTCTCGTGCCTCTACCCTCTCTACTTGCCATCTACAGAGTATCGCAAACAGAGTCACCGATCACTGTAGATGGGTGCTCTTCCTCTAGGTTACAGGCTACCACGCTGACATAGACCAATCGATACTTAGCCTGCTGCATCTTACCGTAACCTCGAGCCTTCTACGGTAACTTTGGGCAGTAGGCAGCCTTACCCCAGATGGAGCCCTTCGCTTTGCTCTTACCACAGCCACCAACTTGTTTGTACGCCCGCTCAACAAATACACACGTCGCTCCATTTCTGCCTCCACTTTGGGTGATTAATCTCTGCTTTTGGAGCCAGAAAGAGAGACAACTTAACGAGTAAGAAGAAAGAGCACGCCAAAAAAATCGAAAGGGTAATCCTAAATATTAACGACAATGCAGTGATAACTGCAGCGCACATCAAACCAGAGAAGGAACTATGACCATTGAGGATCAGGGTCCAACGACCCCTGGATCCACAAAAGAACACGCGTTCTTTCCACAGCAGCTGAGTCCACAGAGTTGTTCTTCCTCCTCCTTCCCTTCTTCTTCTCCTTACCCATCTCCAATTACCCTCTTCACCTCATCCATAAGCAGCGCACGAGCCACTTGAAATGCACGGGGCGGGTTACGCTCATATCGGGGCTATTAGCAGAGAGGTTTCATTACTCTATCCACTCCTTCTCCACCCTTGCCCGTCAGAGAGGCGAGGGAGTACGTGAAATTAGGAGAGCAGCTCTCATCATTCGCCATCCTCGCATCAAGAAGGGGGATAAACTACTCGTCGCACCCGTCCTTAATGCCCGGTTCGTGTCCTCGATCCTAACAACTCTCCGATAGACGGATAATCGCATTCGTTGATCCTTGCGATACGCAGTAAATTATACTAGTTCCGGAACAGAAACAATTCAATGTAGACCCATTGCTCCTTCACATAGTGAGAAATTCGAAGAATGATCCAGAAAAAAGAGAAGAATCTCTCGGAAAGTTCTCAATTTCAGCAATTGTGAAACTGCAAAGTTGAGAAATACTCAAAACCGCATGAACAACCAGCAAAACGTTGATGAAACAAGAGATGCCACACCAAGATGGAGACACAACTCGTCATTTCACAATGGAGAGAGAGGAATGTGTGTGGAACACGATGAGGAATCGCAATATCAGAAGGAAGAAGAAGAGAAGGAAGCGAAGGAAGGGCCGACCTTTCGCTCCATGGCTATTAGTTCGCCATTGCATATCAGCTGATTTTTAATAAAAATCAGCTGATATTTATCGATATTTATCTGATATTTATCTGATTTTTATCGCCTTTTCATGTCAGTCTCTCAAGTACACTGGGAATCTTCGCAACAAGCTACAATCTCTTGCGTAATGCTCTAGGACGCGCGTAAAACTCCATAGAGCAGGACTCTATTTCAAAATACCATGAACGTCATGGAGAGAGATCATGAAATCTCGGTTAGAAGTATCGCGCCACTCATGACGAAGAGAAAGTGAGCCCCACTTCCCAAAAACCGCGCAGAAGTTACAAATTCAGTAGCAATTTCGCGGATTGAGTGCAAGGAAATGCATCAGAATGGATAGCAGAGGAGTGAATTGGGAGGGGAGTGAGTCACCCCACCCCCTGTCCTCTCTCATTTCTCACTCTTTCACCCCCCCCCCTCCCCCCTTGCATCTCTCCCAAGAAATCAGGTAGATTGAGAGCCTCCTGTGATTGATTGTGATTGCAAGAAGATCAATATAGATAAGCAGCGATGACTATTGCAAGTGGAAGGTGTTGAGTGTGACAGATGCTGTATGCACTTTAATTCGAGCCGCATTGGCTAGATGGACTGAATTATGATAAAAGGCTAAACCAAGCAATAAACTGAAGTGGCTCGCAACTCCGCCAAATAGCATTACTCTGAGCATTCGGACTTGTTATAAACACTGGAAGCGGAAGGGAGCAAATGAGAGAAGAAAACAATCCGCGACAGAGAACTGAGAGGAGAGGAGGGACTGTCTTTGTGAGAAGGATGGGGAGAGAAGTGACCGGACTCTCTTTCTTTCTACTGCTCTCTCAGCTGTCAGACGGAACAAGATAGCGCGAGAAACGGAGAGTCGAGGCGACTGCAGTATAAGAAGGGGGATAATCCGATCGGTCGAGACTGAGAAGGGAAGAAGGAAGAGATCAGAGGGCGAAAGGTCAGTGAGAATAGAGAGGTGATGAAACCAGGAAGAATGGCTGAACCCCGCATTACAACGGAGCTATCTTTTGCAATGAAGTGGCGTTAAAGATCTGCTGACACGGCACGAGAGTTCAATCAACACAAAGTATATTCTGAATATTCCCAGAGAAAAGCCATCGGTTCTCTCGCTTCTCTCCACTGTCAATTGATGCTAATGGCCATTTCACCATATGACTGAGAAGAGGCAGTCACTAGGTCGCGCTCCCTCCCATTATTAAGCTATTTAAAATACGGAATTATAGGGCCTCTTGATCAATAGTGCGGAGTTCTTTGATTAACATAAAATATAAAGTATGGTTTGCTTCAATATTCAGCAAAATCCGTGAAAAGAGAAAGCTATCTGAGAGGTATAGAGAAGCAGAGAGGGAAGAGAAGGAAGGAACAGCGATGACCCCGAGGGAGGAGACCAAGATGCTAGAACTACTTGAATATGTAAACAAATAGAAGCTCCGAGTGACCACATTGTGGGGGAGCGGATCTGCTCTGGGAGGAAGCTAAGTAGTTAACGCATCAAATAACAATTAAGACAAATCAAGCAATAATCAACAAAATCTCACTTTGAACTCGACGAGACTTTGCCGGGGCTGCATTGATAGGCATTGATAAGGGACACTAGAAGGAAGAGAAGACGAGGAAGGAGAGAGGATTGGAAGGCGAGAGTTTATCACGTGCTATGCAGGAATTCTCAAGGATTTTTCAGATATACAAACGATCTAACAATTCGTTTTAATTTGTTGAAATCGTAGCTAGTAGATCAATCATCATTGCCATAGTCATAAACGCCAGTATTTGTTTGCATTAATGTTTTCCATCCAACAGTCAACGCAAAATATGGTCTGATAAGAGCGAGAATACGAAAGAGTAATAGCAAAGGTACTATCACTGATGGAGAAAATAACGACAGAACAATAATATCATCCAAAATCATCAACAGATTCATACTGAACATGGGACAAACAAACCCGGTTCCTTGCTCAGTTTAAAAAAAAAGAAAAACCAGTTCTCCAATCACAATCACCCCCCGATTCAGCATTCTGGTGGGGCACCGTAATTAGCCTCCATTTGCTAGCATTACTTGACATTCGTGTATACGCAACTCTCGCAAGGCAAGTAAGGAGTGGAGGTGAAAGAAGGAGAAAGAAGGTGAAAGAAGAGGAGTTGCAATCAACCGCCGCCACTGGCACAGAGGGGAATTCTACCTAGAAAAACGCTAACTCCCCTCTGTAACGACCACCTTTGGAAGGAAGGCAAAAGACAGAAAGAAAACAAAGAAACGAAGAAAAAATACGGCGCTACGTGATTCATTTCCCCGACAACTTCCGAATTTGCACTGACTGAACACTAGAACTTCTAACCTACCAGTTCAGCGTCTAACTCTTAAAAATCATAAGATAATGTCGCCTAATTATAAAACTTGATCATGTTATAAAAACTTCAAAAATGTCTATGTTAAAAATGGAACCCAGGAGTACTCTTAATCCCACCGTAACCATCATCTACCGTACACTTACATGGATCCTCTCGTGTCTGCCATCGCGAAAATCGACGAGGCACCAGTTGAGGGTAGCTACCGCCATGGGTGCGTCGCGTCGTGAGGTGCACCGTGGGCTCAGAAACGTCGACTACACCGCACGCACTCCGGACTGATAGATGGACGATGAGTTGGTGTGGCATCAGTGAACATGCGCAACATACGGACACGCGAGAAAGAACAGTAAAGCGAAAAGGGCGAGAGGGAGAAGAAGAAAGGAGAGAGAGAAACACACAATAAGAAGATAGACGAACAATACGGGGCTGTCCCAGCACTTTGATGTTTCCCCCTTTGCTGTGTCCTGTTAGATCAGGACGAGGGAAGAGAACACATTGATAATCGAGAGGAGCCAACCAGCGAAATGCGATTGAATAGAGGAAGAAACAGCTTACTCATGCATTCACAACGGTATGAAACACCGTTCGATAACTCGCGAATGCCAGATCTTATCGCCTTTGTAAGTAATTCACATTGTTTCCCGCACCAGACTTGTTCTAATGAGAAGGAAGAGCAGTTAGAATGATTTCTTACTCCAGATCCGACAGATGATACAACTCGAGGGGAAAGTGCAAGTTCAAGCCGTGCCTTGTTATCTTTTCGCCATTCTTCCCAACGGTCATTAAATGAGAATAGGGAAAAGGCTTGTCAGAAATGCTCTCGCCTTCTCCATTCCCTCTCCACTCTCACAGGTCAGCCAAAACGAATTTGAATTTTGAAATCGAAGAGCCGCTGACCATTGCTCTCTTCCAATTGTCGTTGCTTGAATAAACGCGCCAAGAATGAATGGGCCACAGACTGATAACAAGGGCGACTCGCAGCTTGCTCATAACTGGAGGGGGCTATACGATTCACACCTGGGAGAAGGGAGAAAGATCCGGGTAACCGAGGGCTATTAAACCCTCCACCACAGGATGATTAGCCCTGTAGAACCCTTAATCGGGCTCTAACCGCCTAAAGCGAGCGAGGGAGGCATGGGCTCGAAAGAGACCGAGACAATGGAAGGTGGGAGAGATGGGGCTATTAACCGGCTGGTCGTACTGAACGGGAGCCTTGGCCTGATAGCCCGAACGGGTACTTGGAATCCGTACCTACCGGTAAATTACGAATCCCCCGGGAGAATGTGTGCAAACACAACGAACACGACATCACACAAAAGGAGTGACTGTCAACTACTGTGAGCGAGAGAAGGCGAGAGCCAGTAAAAGTAGAAATTATCTCTACTGCAAACAGCAGATAACAGGTAAGGCACCAGAAGAGGAAAGAGGCGAGAATAGAGTAGTGCGTAGCAGGAATAACAGACCAACAACGAGCCATGGACTATCGCAGGGCGATACGCTGAGTTAAATCCAAAAGAAGCGCACTAAATTGCAAAAAATAGAGAAAACAGTCCACTATTTAGGCAACAAGGAAAGAGAGGTGTTGCTATTCCTAGAGAGAGAGGGGCAGGAGTGAACATGGGGATTGTAGGGAATAAGCGGGACGGTAAACTGATCGAGGACGTCAATGAAAACGAAGAAAACGCGTATAGAATAGCTAGAAACTAAAGGAAATCAGAACAAAAGCGCTTGGAAATCAGTCGATAAGTTTGATTGTTTCCTTCAAAACAATAATAAAAGCCCACCGTAATTTTGAAATACCGTGCCCGTTTTGTGAGCGAAGGTGATGAAACTCATAATCAAAGCTTGAACTCACGGATGCGTAGACATTGCACTGGAAGACGGCGACGTTTTGCAGCGCTGTCCTCATCTTCGTCTTCCTCCAGCGCATCCCACCCCTGAAATGGACGAAGATTACGCAAGCCGAGGCCCAAATTCGAGAAAGACGAAAGTATTGAGCAGGTGAGATGACAAGTAGAGGCAAACAGCTTGCCTTTCCGTGCGCGAAACGAGGAGCGACTCTCCATGTCTCGTGTGCTCTCTCCCCCTCTGTCTCGCTCCGTCTCTGCTCTCTCGGTGCCGCACACTCTCTCGCCACGCCCTCATTTCCACAGTGATAGCCTATCTTTTGCAGAGAAAGAGCAAGATTTTAGAGCGAAATCAACACTTTTGATTTTGCATTTACAAACTCGATTAACCTCTCCTTATATAAAATCGAAATTTCCTTCTTTTTTCCTCACTCTCTTTCTTCTCCTCGGCACCAGGCGGTCGCCATGGACAAGCACAAGCCGGGTACCGTATCGCGTTCTCGTCATTCCTACCGTAATCGATGCCCCGAGCCGTGCCTGACTACATTACCTCTTCAGAGCCGGGTCCTGTCAGTCTGGCCAACGGCGCGGTCGTGGGCGGCAAGTGGAAAGTGGTGAAGAAGCTAGGCGCCGGCGGCTGTGGAGCAGTCTACGCGGTGAGCAGTACGGTAGTCTCCGATCGATAACTGAGGATACTGGAAACGATCGATAACTGAATCCTACCGTAGGTCGAGGAGGTCAACATGCCAAAGCTGAAGGCGGCGCTCAAGGCCGAGTCCAACTTTGTCGCCGGCGGTTCGGTGCTCAAGATCGAAGTCGAGGTACGGTATCCTGCCGTAACCCGGGCGCTACAGTATCCTACCGTACCAATCTGCAGATCCTGAAGCGTCTCAAGGGCAAGGACCACATCGCTACTCTGCTCGCATCGGGCAAACTGGAGAAGTACCAGTACATGGTGATGACGCTGCTCGGAGAGTGCCTCTGCAACCTCATGCGGTGAGATACCGTATCCTCTGCGTTACAGTAGGACGTGACGCGATTGCAAACTGGTTTTAATCTACCCACCCTAGCAGGAAGAAGGGCCGGTGCACGATCTCCACTCAGACGCGCATCGGCATCCAAGTGCTGCACGGACTCAAGATCGTCCATGATGTACGGTGGTCTATCGCTGACTGAACAGATCGATAATCGATACTACCGTATCCAAATCTGCAAATTCCAGATCGGCTTCGTTCATCGCGATATCAAGCCGGCGAATCTCGCACTCGGACGACAGGTATCGTAACCTGGATACCGTAACCCTGGTACCGTACTCTCAGGGCAAGGCCGCGCACATCATCCACATACTCGACTTCGGCCTCAGCCGGGAGTACGTGCTTCATCAGGTAGACGATCGATATCTATTACGGTATCTTATCGATTGATTACAGGGCGGCAAAACTGTGATGCGTCGGCCGAGATCGCGTGCGCTCTTTCGGTGCGGTATCGATCGACTACCGTAATCACTCAACGGTATCTCAGGGGCACGACCCGCTACGCGTCCGTCGCAACGCACGACCGCATCGAGCAGGGACGATGCGATGATCTGTGGTGAGGAGAATGATCTTTGATCTTTGATCTCTGATCTCTGCCCTTCAGGTCTCTGCTCTACGTGATGGCCGAGGCCCGCAACCGACTGCCGTGGTCCAGCATCCTGTAAGGGGTCCTACCGTAGCCTACCGTTCCCTGAAACCTACAGTAACCTACCGTATTCCAGGATGAAGGATGCAGTGGTGGAGAAGAAGCGTGCGACGGCGGATCAGATCCTGCTCAAGGACTGCCCCATCCAGCTACTCGACTTCGCCCAGCACTTACGGTAGGAAAGGGGTTACTGTAGGATACTGTAGATCACAGTTACAGTAACCTTTTATCGATTTCTCTCTCAGCACGCTCAACTACTACCTGCGACCGGACTACATGAAGCTGTACACGCTGCTGGAGGAGATTATAAAGGAGGGCGAGTACAAGTGCGTTGGCTACCGTAACCTACCGTACCCCTATCGTCAACTAACTTACCGTAACCTACCGTATGCAGGCACTCGGATCCGTGGGACTGGGACAGAACCGATAAGACGCCGAAGAGTGTGGAGGAAACGTGAGTTATCGATTTTTTTTATAAATCAATAAAATCAATAATCGTAAAAAATCAATAATTGCAGCCAGCACACAGACGACGGCGAGAAGGAGTGGTCGATCGAGCCGGAGATCTTCAACATCAACCCCTTCGGATTCTAATCGATACTACCCTTCTACCGTACTCGAAACATGTACGAGACCCATTTATTCTCTCGCCGTCATGATAATAAAATACATTGGGAAAGCGAGACTTCGTTCATGCACAAGAGGGCGATTGGTCGTTGATCTTTGAGCTTTGAACTGGGCAAGTGAAGTTGGGGTGAGAGAACCGGTAATAAGGATGCACTGGGTTGTGGCAACGAGGCAATCGATAAAGGGGTGCTCTACATCGAATTCTCTTCTGCTATCATCCGTTCGTCTTCTTGGTTCAATGCTTCAGTATTCGCAATGATGAGAGGAGGCGGACCTTGTCCGTCTTTTGATCGATTGAGAAGGGAGTATACGACGTGGATCGTGACTCCTGCAACGAAACAATTATCGATTGAGAATCCTATGGATCTATGTTTTTCGTCGCAAGAGTAGTAGGCGTATGCGTTATCTTATCTGACTCACCAATCAATACCGGCAGGAGCACGATGATTACTGTAGACAGATCGGTCGTTGAGAGTATGCACACTATGGCACCCGATGCGAAGAGAGTCGAGAGGGGGAAGAGGGGCACTCGATGGTGAACACTGTAATTGAGTAGGTTACGGTAAATACCCTAGGACTCATGAAAATCAAAGATAACTTGCCTGAGAGATAGAGCATTCTGAGGTAGCTTGAGCATTGATCGAGCGAGAGCAAAGAGTGCGCAAAGTAGAACGAGGCTGCCAACCAGTCGAATTGGCTGCAAGGAGAGTAGTTATGCAAAGTATGCATCTGTCTGATATGTGGAATAGAGGTGCTGCATCATTCTTTCATTCTTTCTTACCCATGCAAAGTACATGATTGCTCCACGTGCAATCACTGCGAACGCCAGAGCAATTGCGAGATGGAAGGAGTAGAGAAGCACTGAGCGACGAGAGGACGAGGTGGAGGAGAGATCTAAAAAGTGAGAATTATGTAAAATCAAATCCGTGAATATATTTTAGTTTTTGCATGAAGAATACTACGTGAGGAACCTCCCACATCAATGACCACAGTTCTCTTCATCCTCCTCTGACCACCCCCTCTCTAGTTTTCTCTCACTCCATCGGCCTTCTCTTCCCTATTGCACAACATTGTGCACACTAGAGAGGAGCAGGGCGATAAGGGTGCGCGTATATATTTTCCTTTCTCTCTAAAGAATTGTTAGTTTTGAAAACTACACTTCCCGCAATTTCTTCTTTGCCAATTTACAGTGAAAAATTACCGGCCGGAAAGAATAATGGAGTCGAAACGCCTCAAATTCTTCGCTTATTCTCCAATGTTCGGTCGGTCACACACAACTTTCATGGGATCCCTCTCTGATGCACTGATCGAGCAGGGGCATGAAGTGGTGAGAAACAAGGCTCTGGTTACAACCCCGCCTAATAGAGCATCATCATTCTCAGCTATCTAACTTTTTTTTTAAACAATTTTGCTGCTATCAGGTCCGGGGTTAACCAATTCTTAGGTGCTTTTCGCTCCTCTCTTCTCACCCTCGAATGGATCTCACGGCACGACGCGTGCGAGGATCATCGAGTATCCGACTTGTGCTGCAGCAAAAGAGAGAGAGGAGGGAACCAAACAGGTACCATGTTGTGTCGATAGCTAATCAGAAAGTCGTCCATTCCATCGTTTCAGCATCAGGATCCAGTCTCTTAGCTGTTAGCTCAAAAACATTCTTTGATACAAGAGTTAAAGCATACGAGCTGTTAGCAAAGATCAGAGATCAACTCTCAGGAAGGCGGTATCATCACAGACTTCTGGCAAGCGAAGGGAACCGTCGGTTCGTGGGAGGCTTATCGGCCATTCAAGCTGGTGTTGGTGGAGCAGTTGAAAGGTTTTTGTATTCGTATTCTTACTGCTGAAACAGCTTTCCGATGATTAGTTCTGAAGATCCACAATAAAACATTCCACTATTTCAGAGTTACTCGATGACAAGGAACTCATCGAAAGACTGCGTTCGGAGAAATTCGATGCTGGATTTAGTGAAACCGTCGACTTTGGATCTATGGGTAAGTCTTGCTCTCTACTTTTGCCTGCGGTTTCAAGTAACTTGTGAGACTAAGCAAGACTAATTCCAGTCTTCATGCACCTTCTCGGCATCACTAACTACTCCCTTGCCATCTCTGTGCCCACGTACGATTGGGGATTCGAGATCACTGGAGCACCGTTCATGGCCAGTTACGTGCCTGGTAAGTCTTATCACAATCCGTCGATAATTGAGCGCTGACCATGTACAGAGAACAGTAATCAACCTGTGTCTACGGATTTGAAAATTGCTTGTACGTTAGAAAGTTTTAATCACTGCCATTCGCAGGGATCATGACGTCCTTCGGCGAGAAGATGTCCTTCATGGAGCGAGTAGAGAACTTGCGGACGCTGAGATATACGACGAAGTGAGTCTCTCCTTTTTATGTTTTGTAGAAAGCTTCCTCCATTCCGTGTTCTGTCTGACGTTCGGCAGAGACTTAGAAACGGGTCGTGTAGATTAATTTCCATTCCAGTTGGATGGAGAGCATCTACAAGCTGTTCGATGACGTTGTCATTCCGAGAATCCCCGACTTTCCCGGTGTGAGGGTAAGTACTACTGTTTTTTTTTTAGATTTGACTCTCTGTTGAAATGTCTTGCGGAATCCCACTCATTCCGATTCCAGTCCATGCTCTCCTCATCTTCTTTCGTCTTCCTCAACACCGATCCGCTCTTCGATTTCCCTCGACCGACCGTGCACAAAGTGATCGAGATTGGCGGAATATCAGTCGATTGCGAACCGAAAGCGGTCGATGAGGTACGGTAGGGGATATTGAAGCATATCGATCAGGTGGATGCAAGAAATTACTGTATTCCAGCGCTTCTCCTCGCTTCTCTCGCTCCGACCACGTTCCGTTTTCATCAGCTTCGGTTCGGTTCATAGTCTTGCCGTATGCTTCGTTTTGACGTACTCTGAGATCATGAGAGAGGAAAAGACAACGAGTACTGGATCTTCAGGTTCCATCACTACCAGCGTTCTGATGCCGGAGGCGTGGAAGCAGTCGATTGTAGAGGTGGCGAGGCGAATGTCCGATGTGAGTTTGTAGGTCATCATTTGGTATCAACTCGCTGAAATGGGTCAATGGAATACAGAACCGTAGAATAACATAGATAACGAATAAAGTAAGATAATGTGAGCTCGATCCTCTGCAGATAACTTTCATCTGGAAGTACGAGCGTTCCTCCGACTTCCCATCTCCACCCGCCAATCTCGTCTGCGTAGAGTGGGCACCGCAAGTGGACTTGCTTCGTGAGTGAATGGATGATTGTTGAACTCTCTCGTAAAGTGATTTTCTAGATGACTCCCGCTTGTCCCTCTTCATCACTCACGCGGGAATGGGCAGTGTCAACGAGGGATTGAGGGCTGGTATGGACGATTTGTGTTCAATCATTCAGTGACCGTTGCATGAGATGGTTGGAATTAAAGAATGGCAAAACTTCAGGAGTTCCTATGATCGCCATTCCGGTGATTGGAGATCAATTCCGCAATGCGCAACTGTTGAAGAGGACTGGGTCGGGTGAGTTCAATAAGATTTTACGACTCAACAAGATTTTACTCGACGGTGAATAGAAAAGAACGTATTGATTCTCCTTCTCTTCAGCATCTATCTACAACAAGTTCGATCTCGCGAAGGCCTCTCGCTTCGAGGATGCAGTGAGGACGGCTATTGAGTCGAAGGAGTGAGTTTGTCGACCGTGATATGATATTTCACTCGCTCTTACGCCTCTTTGAGCGAAGGTAGAAGAAAAAGAAGGAAGGAGTTATCGCATCTAGTGAGATTGTACTCACAATCAGCCGTATGATGATAAATTTTTACTGAAGACAAATTTCGCGTTTTCAGACTGAAGCAAGCTGCCGACCGCAACGCTCTGATGCTACGCCACCGACCCTTCGACATGAAGGAGGTATTTTATTTATTAAAAATTGTAATTATTGTTGTAAAATTTAGATATTCGTGCGCAACATGGAGTTTATGGCACGCTTCGGCCCGTTGCGAATGCTCGATCACTATGGACGGTAAAACAACAATGCCAATCCTCAATTATTTCGATCCACGATCTCAAAGACTAATTATTGATCTTCTTTTCAGCCATCTCTCCACCCTGCAGTACTACAACCTCGACCTCTTCTTGTATCCAGTACTTGCCGTTTTGCTTGTTGTGCTCGGAATTGTTGCTATGATCTTTTAGCTTGATAAAAACAACACTTGTGTTCCATAGTTTCAGTTCAACTCTTTGCCCATCTAATCAGACACCCATCAATCAATAAATAACTCACCCATTCCATCAATCAGATTATTCTGAACTCTACACGCGAATAACCTTGTCTGATTTCATATTTTCATACGTGATTATCTCTTTTTTGTTCATGTCTCCTGATCTAGTGCTGCAACTCTCTTCATCACTCTCTCCTCTTTCACTGACCCATTCCATCACTGGCACTCCTCTGCACTCCTCCCACGAAGGCGCCGTAGTACGGTAGTTCGGGCACCTCATTGGTGTACATGTGCACGTCGTTGCCTTTAATTTAATTAATTAACCAATTAGCTAATTTACTAATTACCAGTTTTATCGATTCAAAACACCCTCACCATTATTATTGCACTGATGCGCGAGGCAGTTGTGGTGCTTGGCGCGCTTGCCCGATACTGAAAACTGTCTTGATAATACCTTTCAGCAACAAGACAAGGAGGGAAGTTACCTGCCGCAACGGCATTGTAGGATGAAGCCGTAAATGGTGCGGGCAGGGAAGAACCACTTCTCAGTGGGAGAGACTCGTAGTCGGAATCCTGTGAGAAATCTTCGTTTTTCGATTCCAAGGTCGGGTAATGATTGCATGGAAATGAACTGTCTTACCCCATCGCTTTCTCGTCCACTCGAATTGAAGGAGGACAGAGACTGCTCGCTGATATCGCGCATGTCCAGTGGCGGGCGGTTCTGGACATGATCTTTGATCTTTGAATAAAGAAATTTCCTCGTCCCCTGAGGAACTCCATCACTTCGCATATTTCGATTTCGTGGGGCTAAAACATCCTAAACAGAGCAAGATGGACTCCAAACCCACCTTGACTCTCTTGTATCTGCTTGTCTCCTTAGCCAATCCCACAGCGCGACTGCCGTAGTGTTGAGTGATGGTGAGGGAGAGCTGCAGAGATCAAAGTTTATTTCAAAATATTCTCTCATAGCCACAAAATTGTGTGCCCACTTTGCTGGCAATTAGAATAGCTACGGAGCGATGATTGTCTAGAACCTAAATTCGATACAGCTCCTTCAAATTCTAGTACGCACTATCTTCACGAAAGAGTATCGAGATACTCACAGTCGCCAGCATCGACAGCGGCGTGGTCAGCGACACGACTCCGATCAGATGCTCGTTCTTGATGGGAAGCACGCCGAGGAGGAGAATGAAGAAGAGGCAGAGGGACCTGGAATGCGGTAAGATCTCCTTCCTACAAATTGAAATCGATAAGATGAAGGAAAATACCTTCGCTGACTCGCATCGAGAGCTCCCAGAGGCAGTAATCGACATCCAGAGATGGTTAGGAGCAGTCGACTGCCTGAAGTCTAGGTCTTATGAATGGAAGAAGGAGAAATCGACAAGTAACGGTGGGTCTGATACGAGGTGTCGCACCTGGCAACAAAGCAGACAGCAGAGCGCCCCACAGCCCGCACACCGAGGCGACCGTCAGCATGTATCTGGAACAAACAAGTCAATATTTTCGAAAATCTGAACTCATAAATTCGTAATTCGCCTCTCAAACTTGACCACGAAAGCATAGATTATTGTAGGAAGCTGCGCTATTAGTGGTCTGGCAGTAGAGTTCGCGCTACGGGCTGCCGTATCGAAATTTTATGGTGTGTAAAATGAAAAGACGGCAACCCGTAATGAGAACTCTATCTGATAGCAAGCTAGGACGCCAAGCCGTGTCTAATTTACCGCATTCTTGCGTAGCTTTGGATAAATCTGCAAGTGCATGAAATCATATTTTCTATTATGCATGAAACTGAAAGGGGTGCAGAACCAAAATCGTATCTTCATTGGGTGCGATAGGGAAAAGAAGGAGTCAGACAGGGCGAGAGGGCAGGCGAAATGGAGAGAGTGAGATCGGGAATACCTCGCCGCGGGCACATTGAGTGTGTGGAAGACGTTGGGGAGCAGGAGGATATCCGAGATCTTGGAGACGTTGATGCAGAGGGAGAAGGTGAGGGCGACCTGGAGGAACTCATTTCGGAACTCTAGGACTCTCTCAATTCTGAGTGCTCTCTTGCTCTGCCTGGCAGGAAAAATTACAAAACGGTATGATGAAATCGGATGATTCTGCATACCAGAAAGGAGAAGAGTGCAGAGAAGAAGGACAGTAATGGCAGCACCAGTGGAGCTCTCCTATAAGATGAAAGAGTCTATTACAGATAAAGTGTTCTTCAGAAAAAGATCTCACTTTCTCGGTTGCCACGTGTCATCGAGTAGGGAGACGACGAGGGACGGCACTCGAAGACCCGCTAGGACGGCGCAAGCTGATTTGAGAATCTGGAATTGGAGATGTACTTCACGTAGGAACTGAACACATAGCCAGTCTGAGGCTTAATTGGTACAATTTGGATGAGCCATCAAATCCTCCGATGAACAACGGATCTTTCGTATATTGAAAGAGTTTCACTTCTACTTTTGTTCAGTTTCAACCTAGAATATTATGCACGCATTACCCCATCGAATCCTCCAATGAAGAAGGGCGCCTCGATCCAGTTGACTGGGTCAGCATGGAAGAAAGCGACGAGCGAGCAGGAGACGACCACCAGAGATGAGAGGAGAAGGAGGCAGAATGAGACTGTGCCCACCACCTGAAAGGGTGAAGGATATAGTTGTCTTGAAAGTCTACGATGTCGTGAATGTTACTATAATGGAAGAGACGATGATAATAAATTCGAAATTACTTACCTTGAGTGATCCACTCATCAGAAAGAACGCCATCAACAGTGCCGCCATGCACGTAAGATCGAGTGAATCGTCCAGGAGGAATCTGTGAATTGATAGAGATCAACTCTAAACCTCTCCCAATATCTCTCTGTACATACGATGTATATAGCCTAGTAGAAAATGTGCGTGAATAGGGAAACAGCAAGAAAGACGCAATACTCACTTCCCCAATCGCCCATCCACTCCCAGTCGGACCTCGAGCAGATCCTTGAACAAGTCTCGGAACAGCACGTTCTGCAATTCCATGCTTGAAATGTCTATTGTACTAACAAGTTCCACTACTTCCTTTTCTTTGTTCAATTGCTTCCGCGACGTTCCAGGTTTACAGAAAGCACGGCAAGTGAGACGCAGACGGTAATTGTGCGAAATGGTTCAGGTTTGGTGTCAGTAATGCATGAACTCACAGTGTGCGCTGCACACGCTTTGGCCAGCAGTGCGCCAAGTGCGAGGCAGTCCACCAGCTCGACCATCGAGATGACGAGGGCCGGTAGGGAACCTGCGGAAGATTGATTTCTCAATTTTGATGATGACAAGGATCTACTTGTTAGTTGATCACTGACCATGGGATGAAGACGCCACATGAATGGTGCAGTAGCTCCTCGGAACTGCGCAGGAGAGCTCGGACGAGTGCAGAACTGCAAGTTTTCGAAGTATACTAAAGATTTGCTTCTGACAATGTATTATTGGCTCACCATAATTTTCCGAAACTGAGTGATTGGATTCAAGAAATCACCCGTAATGAGCAGTATGACCGTAGCGCCGATCACTGCAATCAGCGTGGATGGACCAGCGAGAGAGACGAGAGAGAAGGGAAGAATGACGAAGACTGTGAAGGGAAGGCAGAGGGAGAGCACTGCAATGAAGATATCACATCAATAGGCGTAATCATCTCTGTTGAAGTAAGGCAGTTTGAACTCTACTGATTTCATGAGTCCTTTGAGAATTCTCTCTGCAAGTAGCAACACTTTTCAAGTTTCGTCTCAACTTCAAGAGGTCCCAAAGGAGCCATGCGAAAATGTGCATTATTGAGAACTTCTTCGATTCTTGGTCAGCATTCTGCCCCAACTCTATTCTAGGACTTTTTTTAAATAAAAAATATACAAACAGGTCGCAGTTACCAATTTCTTTGAGTGAATGTGGAATGAACGGAGCAATGGGATCGATTTTCGAAATCAGATTCAATCTTACCAATGGCGAACAGGGAGACGGGCCCGAGTCGCCTTTTCTGTTCCGAATGCAGAAGAAAGCCTTCGTCCATCGCGAGTTGAGGAGGATGTTACCGGCCCGTCATGCACTGAATACAGAAGATACATCAACAAGTGTGAGGTGCGTTGCGCGTAGCAAAATTATGTACAAAATATAGAGAGACGCATATTTCGAACTCTTCCTGCATAAGAAATGTGGGATGAGGGGGTAGAAGGATGTCATAGATTGCGGGAATTAGATTACCACCTCCCCTCTCACTTCATAGAGAGACGAGAGAGATGTACTAGCATAACTCTTTTTCGGCCAGCATATAGAGACAGATCTCTACATTTGCTTTTCTTGTTGGCAAAACTGAATAGCTAGTTAGCTAATTTTTCAGTTAGCTAATTTTTCAGTTCAGTGCTGCTTAGTAACAAGTTGGCCAGGACAACCAGCGGTCTAGTCAACGAAAGAAGGCAAAGAATCGAGATAAACCGCATCAAAAGTCCGGCTCCCCAACCAAAAAACAGACGGACAGACGGCGCGCAAACTCAATTGGATGGCGTAAGATGGGCCGAACAACATCTAGTGTGTTGATGGGAGTGGAAGAAGAGATGGCAGATGAAGGGGGATGGTCGGACTCTTTCGCTTTCCCATGTTCTCTCGTCTGTCAGACATCGCCATTCAATGAGTCTTTCTTCAATCCGCATGATCAAGCCAGAGAAAAGAGAGACCAGGGAGAAAACGGAGATGTGTTCTCGAATGCACGTGAGACAGTCATACAGAAGAGGAGAGGGATGACTGGGTAATTTAGGAGCAGAAGACCGGCTAAGAGAGTATCCATCGAGCTTCCAAACTTTGGAACTAAGCCGAGAAAAGTGCGAGAAAGACAAAAGGTTCTTGAAGGTGAGAAAGAAGAAGCAGAGAACAAAGGAAAGGCGCGAATATGGCTCAGTGTTTTCGACTTCTCTTCCTCTCTTCCAGCAAGCTTCCGCTTCCTCAGAGAAGTGGCAGTGTGAAACGGAGCACTCTCTCCATTCTACGTGGTCTCTCCCCTCTCTGACCGACGAGAGATCACGGGGAATGGACAGACCCATTCCTCACATGCCCAACCCCATCCCTAGTGTGAAATGCCGAATTTCGCCGCTTTCCCCCGAGGGAGATGGAGTTGTTCAATTTTCGCCTTAGCAGCCCCCGCTATTCGATAAGGCAAGGAATTCTAGCGTTCTGTCACGATTTCACACCATCACAATTTGATCGAAGAAAATACACAATGAACAGATGTGATAAAAGAAAGAGCTGATTCTGAGATCACAATCAATCGATTGATTTGGGGAACATCGAAAAGGCCGGATATTGTGTGGCATAGTGAAAATGACATAAATTAATGATAACTTACTATAAGATATACGGTTCACGTCATGTCTTATTGACTATAAAATGGAGAGAGAATGAACACTGTCGAATGTGCAAATGCGGGAATGAAGACGTCTTCAAATCTGCTAAATCAGACTAGCCCCCTCTCGGAAACTCTATTCACTGCGCAGTGATGTAAACGAACTAAGCGGAAGCTCGAACTTCCTGATGAAATCATGTCCATCGAGGAAGGGATTCGATGATTTGAGACAATTCTGCATTCGAAATCAACGCTTATTCGCTGAACAAAACATTCAGTTCTGCGATTTTCTGGGGAGGAAACGGGAAAGTACAGTCTAGGAGGGAAGAAAAGACTTCGAACAAAGCAAGACAGATTCACAAACGAATAAAATGAGCAGTCAAACGCCCAGCCTTCTAGAGTAATCGGACACTCAGACGAGTCGAAGTGTGTCAAATGACGAGACGAATCTCGGATTGCCGCTCATTACTGATGCAGAATGAGCAACTCTTTTAGATTATGAGTGATGCGAAGTGGGAGCGAAATAGGTATGTGCAACGTGCAGAAAATACCCGAAACTGGAGATAAAACAAGGAGTGTTATCGTTGCAATGGAATACCAGCAGCTGACTCGATCCATCTGACTATGGCAATCAAAATATGGGGAAACCCCTGGAGGGAAACGAGTGATGGGTATGAATAACAGAGCCGACAATGTCAGAATGAAGGAGTGAGAACAATTGAGGAAGTGGCTACTATTTATCTTCCTATGAACTACAACGAAGATCACGCAGGAGGAGAAAGCGTGTGATAGTGAAAGAGGTTGTTGGCTGGTATACTCAAAAGACTCGGGTGCACTAATTAGGCAGTTGCGCCGCAAATGATGGCTGAGCTCTGCAACCCAGAGATCCAGAGTTTCTCTCCTATGTTGGAGTGAGAGAAAAGGTAAAACGGAAAGTAATAGCAGAGCACGAAATTCCGCTCAATCATGCACAGAAAACGAGCATGCATGCAGAATCAGTCCATGAGTCTAGCGTGATTCTCTCCTCCCTCTTCACAACCCTCCCACAAATCGCAGACAATAGGCAGGGCATCTCTCACGCTCTCTCCATTTCCCGCACTCTCTCACTTTCTCTAACCGACAAATGATCAGGCGGAAAGGAGAGAGTCGTCGTACTCCGTGGATTCCGTGACTGATGGCATTCTTAGGATGGAAAGAACCGAGTGAAGGATCGAGGATGGGCGAAATCCTCCCCTGGGGGAAACCCCCCTTCATCTGTATCCATTGTTCTCGCGGGGACTCGCCATCCCATGCAATCTCTAGGTGCATCAGACAGGCGAGAGAGTGGGCGAAATGGAGAGACGAAGCTCGTTAGCAGCCGCAAACATAGACGCAGATCCTTTTTCGGGCCTCCATTCATCTCTCGTCTCGTTCGAAATTGACGCCTTTGAAGACTGGCGTTTGATTGTTCAGAGGAAGGAAATGGCTGATTGCCGAGACAATTTAAACAATGGGCAGTATGGAGTGGAAAGGAAGGAAATATTGGCCGCTTGAATGGTGAAAGTTTGAATGCAAGAAGTTTCATCAAATGACTTCCAAGAAAAAAACTTTCCTTTTTGCAAACAACCTGATCGCTTAGAACAATCAATTTCAGAACTTCAGAAGTATGACGATCGTTCCAATCTCTTGTCTACACAAATCAGTGAACTATCTCCTCCTCCTCTCTTCTCTCCCACTCCCTCGCAATACTCAACAGGCAGAGTATCTGTTGACTTACGCGAAAATGAGAGAGAGAGAGAGAAACAGCATCGACTCGCTGCCAATTACTGTTGGCCCCGAGAGTCTATTCATTCTTTTTGATTGCCTGTTCTCAAAATAATTTTGCATGTTTTGCAGATAGTGATTCGGAGTTTACCGTAGAATTAATCTGTATCGTAGCTATTGCCTGATTTGCAGCAGTTTTCTCCCACCTCGAATGCTGACGGTCCTGCTCCTCCTTCCATCCACAGTATTCGGTACGTTTTTTCTGTCTGAATTATCAGTTGTCCATTCGGAATTTTCTTGATTTTTCTTAACTAATCAATGCGAAGTTAGAATGCACTTGCAGTTGAGAATGAACTATAAATCTTCCAATCCTTACCTTCATCTCCCAGCCCTCGGCGATATTTGGTGTCAATCGGGCGGTCACAAAGACTATTCTCCGGCTCAATGCGAAGCACAGACACTGGAGTGCTACAAATATGTGTGTAAGGAGACCAAATACGAAGATGGTGAGTCAAGGTTTTCGAATAATGCGCAGAAAAAGAAAATAGATACGTTTTGTAATCACAGAAAGAATCGATAATTTGACAGTCCTTTCAAATATGGGATTAGTTGTGTCGTTGTGAAGCCTGTTGATTCAGAGAAATGCATATATGCAGAATTAGCCAATGCATCATTTCTGCGCACGTTCAACCTTCTTCGTCAATTTAGTGAGAAGTTCGATTGCAGCCGATTTCATTTCTCGCGGCTGCGGAGTCAGTCTGGCCACCACTGCGACTGGATTGCCCAATGAGAGCTGCCATCAAGTTAGTCGGACCATCTGACTTTCTCTTTTTCTTTCGTCATAAAATTTCTCTCATCTTGAAGCTTTATGACAGGAGATTCGCCTAATCCATAGTTGATGAGAGGCAACTGATCTTCAAAGATCTCATCAAGATCTGATCTTAAAAATAAATGAATTGAAGAAATATGTAATCATATTGCGCCCTCAGGCGATGTCGGTGTGCGAGACTCTCGGAGGAAAGGGCGAGTGCCATGTCTGCAACAACAAACACTTCTGCAATGGTGTCGCTTATCCATCCATTATGTTCCTGATTGCTCTGATCTCTTCTCTACTTGCTATTGGACGGCAATAGAACTGACAAGTCTCTGGTTAAAACTGACAACTGTGTGAAGACTGTGAAACACTTTGCAAACTACATATTTGTTATTCTCTCTCCACTCAATTGTGTATGGATCTACATTTCACTCATTCAGACTGTGAAGTTTGGCTCATCGAAGATAAAAGTGTCGTCATGCTCTGTGATACAATGTCCATGTACCAACCGTCAAACGTTTATTAGCACTTTTGCCAGCTTGCACGGGGTGGTGCGGGTTACTGTAGCGGGGTTACTGTAGGGAGGGGATACGGTAGGAGGGGCAGGTCACTTTTGGGCGCTGACTGCACTGGCTGCCGATTGGACGCCCGAGGCAGCGGATTGCTCGCCTCCCTCCTTGTCCTTCTCCGCTTCCGATTCCTTCGTCTCCGTGTTCTTGTTCGACCCCTTGCCGCCGTTGATCGCAGCCTGAGAGGGGTACGGTAGGGTTGCGGAAGGGTTACGGTAGACAGGCTACGGTATACCTGTAGCTGCTTCTGGATCTTGCGAGGCATGAGCTCGACGAGAACGTTGTCGAGGACCTCGAAGCACTTCTGCATCGCCACTTCAGTCTCGGCGACGAGCTGAGAGAAAGAGATCAAAGATCATTACCGTAACCCTACCGTATACCTTGTTCCTGATGAATCGGAACATGACGATATTGAGCACAAGCAGGACGATGCTGGCGAGAGGACCGACGATTAGGAGAACGATCAGCCTGGAGTACGGTAGGTGGATGGAGAAGGGTAGGCTACTGTAGGTTATTGTAAATACCGTACATGGTGGGATACGATCCATCCAGCTGCGCGTTTACATTGGCAGCACACGTCTGAGCATCTGAAAAGTCTACAGTAACCAAGAGAGATCAGAGATACAGTAACCCTGAACAAGTACCGTAATCAACATAGAATTACCGTACCTGCCGAGCTGCCGAACATCTCGAGACCAGCATTCGCCATGGCGGAGAGAGCGAAGAGAAGGAAGAGAGAGGAGACGACCATTCCTCACGGAGGGGAAGAAAGCGAGTGAAAGGAGAAGAGTCGAGTGGAGGGGAATCATTTGTTTTCGCGTTTTTCATTTCATTGTGTCATTTTGGAGATATTTAAATAATTAATATAAAAAGAAAATTTCAATAAAATTAGTGCACAATTGTTAGCGTTGTGCTGAGTGCGCCAGAGAGTTAGGCGAGTGCGTCCTCTCTGCAAGAGTTCATTTTTTTTCTTAGAATTTGATTATCGATTGATTTTTGTGTGCTGTTTGCTGTGGTGCATCGTCATTTCGTTGCCCACCTCCTAGTTAAACATGTTGGGCATCTTTTAATCAGTACTTTGATGGCCTATAGTCAATTATCCTGCACTAATTTAGCTTTTTCCTTTGTTCATATTCGTTCTCGCTGTTCACGGGAGTGTTTGGGAATAGGGTTCTCTTGTTGGAATTATTTGCCTATTGGAATTCCATTCAATCTCCCTCATTTCCACGGTATCGCTCGCACTCTAGCGGGTCGCAATTGGAATTCATTCCTCGAGTGGAATTCCATTTGATTTCGAATTCCATTTCGATCTAAGTCGCGCGATCAGCCCGGTCACCAAAGAAATGAGGCAAATGGAATTCCAATAGCGAGTGGAATTCCATCCACCGCAAGGGAGAGGGGAAATGAAACGAATGGAATTGACCACTCCGCTATTTTTGTTCTTGGAATTCCGGAATCAATTCCATCAAGAGAACCCTATTTGGGAATCATTAATTCCATTTTAAGGTATGAACCGGCTCATTCCTTCTCTCGCGAGAGCCGCTTCTCAGTCCGTCGCTCCCAAGCGATTCGGATGTGCGTTTTCCTTTTTGCCGCTCTTATGGTTTCCCTTTCTCTCTGAAGATTAGTAATATAATGCTAGTAATATAATGCTGATTCTTTTGCAGCCAGCGGCCTTGCCGTCCATCGTGACACGGAGAAGAATAATGCCAAGGTTTGTACGCACTTTCCTATCGAAACATTCAGAGTTATTATTTTGTGTTCAGCCTAAAACGTTCTATTTCAGATCAAATTCGAGTTCACGCCCGAGAACATGAAGCGAGTGGACGCTATCATGGCAATCTACCCCGAGGGACACAAGGTGACTACTTTGACTACTTTCCGCTTCGTTACTCCCAACATTATGAGTGATTTATTAATTCTATTAGACTAATTAACAGGCCGGTGCCCTGATGCCTCTGCTCGATCTCGCGCAGCGTCAGTACGGCTGGCTGCCCATCTCTGCGATGCACGAAGTGGCTCGCATCCTCGGTAAACGATGATTATGATGTTTAAAAATCGAAAACAAATCAGATAATCCTAAATCGCTCTTGAATGGGTGGTATTCGTTTTCCTAGAATAGAGCTAAACCTGGACGAAGTGTGTCATACTTCGATTGAAGGGCAGGAGTAGAATAGCTCACGCTAAAGCTGATTCGAATCTTTTAAACGTATCCTTACCGAGCTCCGCTTGCAGAGATTCCCCGCATGCGCGCGTACGAGGTGGCCACCTTCTACACGATGTACAACAGGCAGCCCACCGGCAAGTACTTCCTCCAGGTACTGCATTTAGTGATTGTTTTGAATATTTTATATGATAAATTGACAGCGATTTCCCTGAAACTGATTTCTCTCTAGAATGTGGTACGGATGTAATAACGACCAAGAGATCCTAATTATGGAGATGTCAGGTGTGCGGCACCACCCCGTGCATGCTGCGCGGTGCTGAGACCATCATTGAGGCGTGCGAGAAGAAGCTCGGTGAGGCGGAATTATGCCTTTTGGAGTATTAAAACAAAAGCAAAACCATCCATCAAAACGAACAATTTATACGAAAAATCGCCTATTGTTTCCTTTCAAACTTGGATCATTTTTTTGTGAAATATGAATTTTATAAATATTTTTTCTAATGCAGGCATCAAATGCGGTGAGATGACCTCCGACGGTCTCTTCTCGCTGGCAGAGGTCGAATGTCTCGGGGCGTGCGTCAATGCACCCATGATCCAGGTTGGAATTCAAAGAGATTGAATAGCATTGATGAAAAGTCAAAGTCGCCATTGTACTTCGACTAAAGACCGACATCTTGGACCATTGTTTTTTTTTTAAAATTTTGTGAAGCGTTGGATAGAAAGGGCGATTTCTAAATAAATAAATAATTAAGTCATATCACAGATCAACGACGACTACTACGAGGACCTCGAGCCGAAGGACGTGAACGACATCATCGACGAGCTGAAGGCCGGCAAGAGGCCGTTCCCTGGTGAGTGGAGAGCGGGGATGACGTCATCGTTGAAGGCGTACTTCCTTAGCCTAGTTGGAGGGAATGAAGGAACTTGCAAGATCAGATGCCAACTTTTCGTTCTTGATTGACTGCTAAATCTAAACCGGCAGCATTGGTGTAAGAGAAGTATTGAAGTTGCTAGTACGTAATATATTTCTTACTGATTTCTTTCCTTGACAGGTCCCCGATCGGGTCGCCTGGCAGCCGAGCCCAACGGCGGTCTCACCTCGCTCACCACGCCCCCTCCCGGCCCCGGATTCAGACTGCAGCCCGGCCTATAAGCGCCTATTTGACGGCTCCCCACGCCCAGTCTCTCCCCATTCCACACTATCTTGCTCTGTCTGAGCCCCACGTGGAGAGAGACCGTAGCCACCCATTGTTATTATAAATAGTCGATTGTATGTGAGAAGCGAATAAAGAGTTGTAGTGGTCAAATGGAGTTGAAGTTGAATGAAAGTCGTGGTTCGCTCGAAGATGGATATCTGATGGAGAGGGGATCAATGTTTTGGATGAAAGTTCCTTGGATCTGGAGTCTGGAAAACAAGAATTGCAAGCAATTTCTGTCCTAGTCGTAACTACCCCCGATTCCACCTCTCCTTTCTAATTGATCTTGATTATCAAGCCTCATCTCATTGTTCTTCTTGATCCCGAATTGATTCTACATTGCACAATATCTTTTATCGACCACTCCATTCCAGTCACATCTTCGCTTCTCAATGAAGTGCGTGCTCCTCTTCTCTCAACAGCATCTCGACTTCCGACTGGCCGAGTTGAGGGGAATCTGTCGCGCCCACGATATAGATGACGTCCTCCTGTCGAGTACGATTGGAGTGGAGGTGAGGAAGATTTTTGTATTTAATCTCAAGAGTGAACGTCAACATTTTAATGTTAAAATATGCTCGTACCGAACGAAAATAAATGAAGAAGAAATGTGCATATTCACAGCGCGCGATCTACGTGATCGAGATGGAACGTCGGGTGGTGGACCTTCTCCTCTCTCGATCGATGCTGCTCAAATCTGCCTATGAGTGGATTGAGGAGGGAAAAGAGTACGAGGAACTGCATCGGAGGATCGAGCAGAGAGGAGCGTATTTTGAGGTGGGCATGTCTCAGATATTGGAGTGTTGAAACCATCTTTTTCCTAGTTTTTGATATTTCAGATAGTTGTTGCTCCTCGATGAGACATCCGAATTGTAACTATAAACCTTCCGTTTGCAGCCATACAACACTCCCGATCTCTCCTTCTCCGTCCGCCTCCGTCCAGTGGGCAGAAAGAAGGGAGTGAATGCGCTTGGAAGAGCGAGGGTGAGGAGTTGTTTAGATTCAACCGGTGATTGGGAGCAATCGATATCGACTACTGTACTCCCAATTGATATCATTGCAGGAAGTGGGCGAGCGACTGCCGATGAGTGACGCGCCCGTCAATCTGGACGCTCCCGATACGGCATTCGCCATTCTCGAAGGTACGGTAGGGAGGAATCGATAATTGATTTTTATTGTTCAACTATTGAATTAATTAATGCAGAGTACCTGCACGAGAAAGCGCCGGCTCCTGATCGGATCTACTTCGGGCGATTGGTAAGTTTGTTAGATTGTTTGGCTACAAAATTATCCAACTCTCATGTTCGTATACAGTACTGAATACCACTACGCGTAGGCTATGCAAGATAATGATTCCGCAATGTTCCAGCTCGGCCACGGGCAATTCGGGCTGAAGAACGACTTCAACCTGCAGGATCGAATCTACATCGGGAACACGACGATGGACCCCGAGCTGAGCTTCATCCAGGTTAGATTCAAGACTTTTTGTTGCGACTCTTTCACATTTTGTATGCACTTCTCGGCTCATTCTATTGCCATTATATTGCTACGTAGGGAATTTTAAAGTTTATGATGCATTTGCAGGCGAATATCTCCGCAGTGAAGGCGGCGGATATCGTGATCGACCCATTCTGTGGCACGGGTGAGTAGAGCGTGGAATGCAGGAACATATTCGCTTCATTTAATACACTTTCTCCTCGATCTTACCGATTAGATAGTGTTGTATTTATTAAATATCCTTATCAGGCGGTCTGCTCATTCCGGCGGCGAAATTTGGCGCGCTCGTCATGGGATCCGAGATCAACTACCAGATCGCCAAGGCTGTCGGTGAGCACTGCGATTGTCTGAGGATTCTACGCGTTCACTCCGTTGTGATGATACATTTAGGATGCATTTGCGCATTGTTATCACATAATTCAATCGATATCGTCTGCAGGTAGATCATCGCGGGCGGGCGTGGAGAAGCGCGGTGCCGAAGAGTCGACGGCCGCCAACTTCAAGCAGTACGGACTCACGGAGGTCGGCCATTTCTTAGCTTTGGAAAAAAACATAAAATTCACACAGTACACTAACAGAAAACGTGAATAAAAGGTAAATCATGTATTTCGAAATTGAAAAATGAACAAATTCGTTCAGAAGTTCCTGTCTGTGGTGATGGGCGACGCGAGCAGACACGACATGTGGAGGGAGAAGGAGTTTGTGGATGCTGTCGTGTCTGATCGTGAGCCGATTTCTGATACTTTCACTTCGTTTCTGTTCACTCTTGTACGCCTGGGTTTCTTCGGAAGTAACGTGAAGAAGTGGCTACTAATTTTTTACTCGATATATTTTAATGTGGCTAAATTGATACTTTGTAGCCCCATACGGCATCCGCGAGAAGGGCCGCAAGATCGGGTTCAAGGAGAGGAAGGAGCACTGGACGCTGCCCGGCAGCGAGCAGTATGTTTCAAGTTCCTGATTTAGTTTCAAAACTGTCCGAATGTGATTTCAAGCATTTATCAAGGGCTTTTGCTTGAATATCGCCCTATCATTTGTACGTAGAAGTATATCATTTGTACGTAGAAGTGACACCTTGTGGTGGATGTTTTGAGTTACACCATCCTTATATTTCAGTCAACAGCACTTCCCCGAGAAGCAAGTGTACTCGCTCGCCTCCGTCTTCTCCGATCTCGTCGATTTGTGAGTTAATTGGCTAATTAGTTCGTACTAATTAGTGCTAATTAATAATTAATTCCAGATCCGCGTCTCGCCTCCGCGTGGGCGGCCGCGTCTCCTTCTGGTTCCCCGTGATCAGAAATGAGTCAGTGACAGTTTCAAGCCTTTTCGAAAATTGTTTCCTTGAAAAGTTCGAACTTCTTGTTTTTTTTTCAATACATAGTAAAAATGGATTTATCATGGACTTGTGTTGGACCCGGATGGAGACGCGTAGAGGAAGGATGATAGAGAACGAAGTTTGAAGAGAAGGCAGTAGTGTGGATGAAGAATACCTCGAAAGTGGTCGGGGTTTTGTTCATGTTCGAAATGGCAAGGATGGATGATACCGTTGAATAGACGTTGGGGAGGAAGTGGAGTTGTGGGGGATATCACTCAGCGCAGCACAGGAAGGCGGGCGCGCCTGGTGCACGCGTGAAATCTGTGGCACTCGCTGTACATGCGAAGCCCTATAACGCTTATTGTAAGCATCTCATTCTTATTGGGCCTGGTTCAATCAAATCATCTGGTGTGAATGACAACTATTAGTAGTGAAGTGCAAGTACTTAAATAGAGGGAAAAGTAGTGATAGCAATAAAATCATTCAAACCTGCGGGCAGACGTCATTGGCGATATCATTGGCGGCATCGGGATTGCACAGTAGCGGGAGTCCGTCGGCGAGAGAGGGAGAGGAGGAGGGAGGGCAGCCTGGAAGGACGGCGGAGAGATTAGTAGAGGAGTCGAGAGGGGGTGGGGTAATTCCGAAAATCTTTTTCTACATAAAAAAATGAAGTATTCGAAGATTTAACGGGGTCGAACAAATTAAAAGATATGATTAGCGAGTTGGTGTGTGTACTGGGTTGGACGGCCTCTCTGGCGGGCGCACAGCACACATGAGAAGAGGCCTGTAGGGAGTAGACACAAGCAGCATTGGAGACGAGGCAATCTGTAAGTGAGGGGAAGGAGGTTCGACCGTTCGTGAAATGACTAGTCTAATGTGACGGCATTACGATGAATATTCTTATACGAAACAATCCTATATAATCGAATCTGGGCAACAAGAGAGTGGTCCACCTTTGGAGGTGGCGCAGGTGGTGGGGGCGTCGAGTCTAGCGAGGAAGGGATGATAGCAATCGGAGACGGCGGAGGAGGGCGCTGATGGTGAAATAGGTGATGGTTAGAGGACGTTCAGCTCGGTTAAAAATCGAGTGTTCCCTCGTTTAGAGGCACGATAGAGATAAGTAAGACTAATGTGACTAACCGCCTGCAGTGAGACTCGCGATGAGCGTGATTACGCCAAGAATGAGCAGGGAAGATTGTGACATCATCGTGGTAGATTCAGATCTGAGAGGATAGATGGAGTTTATGGGCGTTGTAAGGCGTGGTGGCCTGATGAGCAAAGTCTATACGGTAGTATGGTTCTGGAATCTCGATGGCAATGTGGGGGATGTATCCGTGGAGAAGAAGAAGAAGTGGTGCAACAGTGGGGTTCTTATACTGGTCGAGATTGCCCTTCTGGAATGACGCCAGAGGGTGAGTATGGCGATGCCATTGATGGGTGATTCTATTTGAGGGAGAGGGAGAGGACACAATGGCTGCCTGCCTCCTCGCCCCAAGAGGAGTCGAGTCAGAGATACTACAAATAGTGATGTCACACGGGGGGACGGGTGGTGATAAGAATGATACGTGTGAACACGAAGTGCTACAGGGCTATTTGGAATGGGGCGGATGATCCATAGGGGTATGTACGATTGATGTCATGCCATCACGCCAGAGGGAGAGGATTATGCAGATATGTGAATTGAAAAGATGGAGAACACGGGTTATTTGCAAAATATAGTGCGAACACCGTGGCTGATGGATACAATATTTGGAATAGGCAATGAGCAGTACGATTGATATGTCATGTCAGTGATGGAAGTATCTCGCCGATTTGCAAATGAAGGGAGGGGAGGGGGGTATAAACCCAGCGGGGAGATTATGGAATGATGTAGAAGGAGAGAAAGAAGTAGGAAGTTTGAACAGATGCGGGAGCGAACATGGGAAAAAAGCTCGCGATGAGGTGAAACAAAGGAACATCTCGAGCGACAGATATATTGAGTAGAGCAGCTGTAAGGATGTGACGATTTACTTAATATTAGTGTCTTGAAACTAATTACAAAGGACGGTGGTTAATTATGATTATTAAATTCATAATTAAGGTACTGCGCGGACGTGCTTCCGTGTCATCCGGCGATGAGGCTAGTGGAGAACTGCGAGCAGACCCTCACGTTGAAGACCAGTCGGTGGGAATAATATTCTTGAAATTAATTAATTAAAGGTACACTTAGAAACTATCATTCTCTTTTGCAAGGAATTTTTCCCGGATTCAAATAGAAATATTGAGCAGTATTTGTCTATTCACTATTCATTTGCAGTCGTCTGCTGTGCTACGAGAAGGTTCGTTCTCCTCTGGTGGGAGAGAGAACGCAGACAGTGAAGGATCAGTACGCAGAGAAGACATTCAGAGATGTGATGTATCCGGAGAATAGGTAGACTGACTACTCTAACCCCTTCTTACGACTGAGCGTTGAACTGTTGTTGATTGATAAGCAATTTTTGTACCCTGAAAATAAGAAAGCTATTTACTGTCTTCCTCTTTTTGATCATGAAGATACTAAATTCTCTGTGCGAACCTCGTGTTTACTTTGTTTATTGATAAGAAGTTGATGTATCCCAGATTTGAGTAGGATCATTTGCTGTTCCCTACTTTTCGTATTTCTGTTACGGGCTGTCTGGCCGTACGTTTTCTGCTATGTATTTCATTGAATTCTTCTCATCTTTGTTAATTGTTAAGCAATTGTTGACGTTGTTTACCGGTGTTGGTTGGTGATAATAAATAAAATTCGAATTATAATTGCAAATGAATACGTGCACATAAAGGGACCCGATTTGTCCTGAGATGAATAACCTCCGAACTGTCAGATAAGAAATGAGATTGCGATAACTATCGCTGTAGGGGATTGTGTCTCAATGCTTTCCTGTCTCGACTGAGACTTCGTGTTCGTTGAGAGAAGAAGAATCCGCAAGAGAGCATGCAGACCATCTGGAAAAAGAGCGCTAAATATTTGTAAATGTTTCTTCTTCTATAAATCTGACTATTGAAGACTTATGTTCAAGATAAGTTCCATGTAATCATTATCAAGAACGAAATTACTGCCCTTCGTAAGTAATGTGAGCCTTTTCTTGTGAGCAATGAGGGAAAATTACCAGTAACGTCGTAGCGGCATAAAAGGGTATCTGATAGGTCTGCGTGCAGACGAGATGTTTGACTGCCACTCGGATGGTGGGGGAATCGTGAAGGGACTCGATCGCGGGAATTGTCTTCCTCCTGTGAATATTGTATTTTTCTCAATTTATTGGCTTGAAAAACCACTAGATCAAAAATGAATCTATCGTGCACATTTTTCCATACAAAATCGGTTCATTCATTCGTAATATCGTTAAAAGTGAAAAGATTGGATTGATATTCACTTATTGTTAGAGAATTCCCTTACCAGAAATAGTAGTCATCGGTGTCTGCATCCAAAGTCTCTGCGCCTTCCAGGGAGATCTTCGTTGCTCGCCGGGAGTCACGAGTGAATCGGCTCATATTCAGAAGAGATCTGATGTTCGCTGTTCGTGATGATTTCATTTCACTCGAATAGAGCCGGCGCTTACCCACTGCTCACAAACTCTGTCACCACATCGGCAAGTTTATTGCGGAACGAATCGAAGCTGCGCCAATTGGCATACGTCCAGCTAGAACAGAGTTCATTGGATAGAATATTAGCATATTAGCAATCGAGTCAAAGTCCATACTTTATTCAAAAAAAAATAAACGAAGGGACACTGACTTCCCGACTCCTGTCCGATTTGCCATATGGAAGCAGTCGAAGAGCAGCCAGACGTCGAGCCCGTGCCATGTAGGGACTGAGATATTTTATAAGATCAGAGTTTCAAAGTCAATTTTATTGCACCACAACGAATTGAAGTGAAGGCCATGCCTAGTAAGCCTACTGGATGCACTCTATGCAAGGTTCAATATGATCTGTGAGCGACTCACACCTTCCATCGTTCACATCGGACTTCAACACATACACACTCTGATTGGCAGCGGAGTAGTCGATGGCTTCCGCGTGAGCCGCAGCGAATTGTTCGCCTGAAAGTGTCAGTTTTGAAATTTCATTAATCCTCGTGTTCAATAATGAGTCTAGCTTTTTTTGTCAAAATCTGCAAAATTATTCAGAACGAGACTATTTTTGTCTGACTTTTAAACGTGTCGATAGAGATCCCATCTGATCATTTCCATCACGTATTTTTATTTTTCTCGCATTCCATTTGATCAAACCGTTGACTCATTAACCCTTGGAGCAAATATTAGCACTGACCATTCTGAGAGTTGGTCAGCGATTTCTCGAATGCTTTGGTGCCCATCGTTATGTTACCGCCGAAGTAGTGCTTCGTGATTGTGGAGACGACCTCAATTAGTTTTATTTTGATATTTTCTCTTAATCCAGCTGAACGGTGAGGCCAAATGTGTTAATCCTTGTTTGACTCTACGATCTAAACGGTCTCGTGTGAAAACGCAATAATCCGATTTCGAGGTGGGGCACAAAGTGACATTACGATAGTGAGACAAATTGATAAGGAGGTGAGAGAAATAAAACAATAGTGAGTAAATCTGGACAAAAGGGTGGGCACACCCTTCTCATCTGACATTGTGGTTTCTAATTTGTTAGTCCTGATGACGTATCAACGCCGTCATCGTCTGCGATAACAAGAGCATTCGAACGGGTTATCACCTCAGCGAGACTCGCTTGCGTCTTGGGCATTATTCGAGGGAGGAAATTGATCACCGATCGGCTTTTCTTGTCGAATTTTACCCGAACTGAAATTGATCCATCTCAAACGATGATTCATCAGCGCAAGAAGTCTTACCAAGATCCCTAGTCGCCACAAATCGTTCATCAGCAGTCGTCGAGAGTAGTGCAGGCACTTTCACTGTTCCGATGATGGCTCCTAGTCTAGAATTGTGTTTTAGATTTGAATATACTGTCTGATTCTTCTGCGATTAGTGAGTGATTTGTTCTTGCGATGAAGGGAGATGACGATTAGATGAGAACCGTTGGCTCCTAGTCTAGAATTGTTCTTTAGATTTCAGTGAAGTGTCGGATGTTCAGGTGAAATGACTTATTCTTGAAAGAGGGATCATTTCTAAACGTATGTACTGTCAATCAATCAGTTTCCGGTGTTGCTCGTTTCGTAATGTTCTTGCACAACAATTTCTCTTTTTTTCGAAAGTGAACCTCTCAATCCGATGCGGGATGTGACTGCTCTCTCCCATGAATGCATCCTGCACCGGAGTGAAGGCTGCACAGCCCATTCTGTACATCTCGAAGAGATCCTGCAAATACGTGACCGAAAGAAATGTTAAAAGTTGTTGGCATTCAAATGAGTTAATGACGAATATCTAGGGCACAAAATACCTCTTCAGTCTCGTTCATAAATTTCTGTTCATGATGTCGAAGAACCGCCAATGGGAGTTCCTGCATGCAACTGAAATACGAAATTGTGAAACTTTTTTTCTGATGAATTCTCCACCTCTTCATCTCCACCACAGTCTCCCTTCTGCATCCTGCCGCTGTGATGAGTGCAAGTGAGTGATTGCGAGTTGCCGCAGTGCGAACTGCCCATGGCGAGTAGATAGAACCAGAGAAGGAGAGCGTCGAGAAGATCAGACCTGAGATTCAGTGTTTTTGCTTTGTAATGTTTGTGAGCCTCATTGGGACAAATCGCAGACTATCCCAGCCACGTTCACAAGACAATCAAAGCAATGAGTAATCACTGCTTACAATACGCCCAATATTGAGAAAAGTGATGTAATGGCTAATCCTGTTGATGGGAAGGTCAGGGAAGAGATGGGCTGATTCATCGCCATAGAGAAAACAATGGATGAGAAGTATCGTCACAAGGAATAATATGTTGCTTCTTTAGTCACAGTCTCGACGGACCAATAAGAGATTATGAAGGGACTTCGACCAGAGTTTCGAAATCTGAGGAATACCAGGCGAGCCCGCACCGGAAATGACGAAAACCGATTGCCTCGGCGAAATTCTAACGCTCGCCGTGGGCACAAAACAGAATACACGCCCAGGAGATGCCTTTGGCTCGGTGTGATAAGCCGCTGATAAGGAAAAACGTTACGATAATGTGGACCTTGCTCAGAGAGATTGGGGCGGAGTCGGGGTTAAAATATGCGCGGTCTCTTTAGGATCTATGCTCTATCAACAGCCAGAGTGCGAAGGGACAGAGCTAAATGGAGAGTCCACAAAGAATTCTGATTGCGTTATGTGGACCGCGCCTCGCCCCGACACCTTTATAAAGAAGGGAAGAATAGATGAGGACAATCAGTCCCAACACCACCAGTGAGCAATGATGATGCGTCTCTCCGCTGCTTTCTTCCTTCTCCTCATCGCCTCGTCCGCTATGGCCAATCCAATTGTGAGTTCTCACTTCACTTTTGCAAAACGAAGTGTAAAATGGAGACGATACACATCTGTGAATAACACCACTAATTCATATAATAAGTTACGCCAATTTCAGAGACCCGATAACGACGATGGAGATGTTGCTGCTGACGACAAGACTACCAGCGTGCAGCCCGATGAGACCACCCAGCAGCCCGACACTACGACCGATGCAGCAGCTGCCGAGGTGCGCACGACCACAGAGGAGCCGAAGACGGACGCGCCTGTCGACGCAGACAAGACCACTGCAACGCCCGACGACAAGACTGACGCGCCTGTCGTGACCACTGACGCACCCGTGGTGACGACTGACGCACCTCCTGCGCCCGAGAAGACTACGACCAAAGCCGTTCCTGAGACCACTTCAACTGGCCCGACGACCACCGTCACGCAGACGAGCACCACAACGAAGGGCACGTCGACTACCTCTAGTGCGCCAGCAGCAGCGACCCTGTTTGGCGCGCTTGCTGTGTTGACCCTACTGCTGTAACTGACCTGCAGTAAGGGGCGAGACGGCGAGGATGCTGGCTGCTGCGGCGCCCGCCGATTCACCTCAAAGGCGTCAGGTAATGCGCAGTTGACACTGTTCGTTCTCGTCAATTCCACATTGCCTAGTGATGATTATGTACGTTCCTACTCGATACTCAGTTTGATTCAAAAACGTGTTTGCTCCATGTCAATTGTTCTAGTCATTTGTTATTTCGGCTCTTATGATAATGTGAAGCCTTTTGTGTCCTTGCAAAATAAAGCTGTTTGGCTTCAAAGATAGGTGTATATTTCTGGATAAGAGGATACAGGGCAGAGAATGTTGAAAGCCGATTGAGATTCGGGTGGGGCTGCATAAAATTCCGAAAGAGCGCCGCCGCACAAAGTGATAAGAGAATGAGAAAGGAGCGGCTTCGGTTTGGCGGCTTCCCTCACAAATAAAACAGTCATAATACTTGTGATTGTGATTTCATGTGCATTTCATGTTTGCTCACGTCATCACAACTCGAATCTTCTCCCTTCCTATCCTAATGAGTGAGGAAATTCATGAAATTGAATAATATTTTTTCGGAACTTGTGCTCACCAGCTATGCTGATTCGCTTCGGATCAGCACCGAATGCTGCGGCATTCGCGTGAATGAAGCGAAGTGCGAGAGTGATATCGCGCAGTGCGTAGTTGCCAGGGAGATCCGGATCGAGAAGGGAGAGGAATCCTGAATGAAGAATCGCTTCGAAGCAACTTGGTGTTGAGATCAATTCCTTTCTTTACATACTCAAAATCGTGTTCGTTCGAGAAATACACGGTTTTTGGATAATCGTCACCGATTTCGAAATTGTTTTTGATGTCCCCGCAGGTTGTGGCGCATTTCACGGCTTCTTGTCGGCGCTTCAAACGATTTCCCAGAGAACAAAGCAATCGAATGCTTGCAGACTGCAGGATTGAATCGGTTTCCAACACTAACATAAAGGACCCATTCGTTTGGCATGTACAGGAGTCAGGAGAGCAAGATATATAGCACGCACAAAGGGAAATTTACCGAGCATTCCCAGTCTATATCCTGCAGCTACGAAGATTACTTTCCTCGACGAGAGAGATGTAAGGATTCCGGATGTGTTGTACAGGGCCTTCCCGAGAAACTGAAACGACAAAGCTCTTAGAAAAGCAGAACAAGTATGGTGTTTCCGATGTGATAATCATAGGCTGAATCAGCTAACCTGATAAGATCCTCCGTGAATCCACAGGACAACAGGCAGTTTCTCTTTGTAGCGATGACGATTCGCGTCGAGGAACGACTACCTAAAATTATATTCACTTAGTCTGACTCATCGCCCATCGTCTGGTTTGGAGCCCTTTCTTACTCGAATCAAGAAAAGCAAGGAGAGCAAGGATATAGCAAGGAGATTCCCAACCTTGACATGCAGACAGTCCATGGACGTGTGACTGGCCTCATGCACCGAGTGTTGAGTGCAGTGAGAGAGACGAGAAGCGTTGAGGATGCCCGACCATGGAGGGACGGGACGGGGAAACTGAACGAAAAGATTCAAGTGATTTAACGGATGAAAGTACCTCGAATCGCAACTCCCCGTCCGGAGGTTCCGCATAGGGAATCGAGTCGTAGACTTCTCCGAATTGACCCGATGATTCTGATACGGAAGAAGGGTAGTATGGGTGATGGGACGTTTAGGAACTCGCGTTTAGGAACCCTCGGCATGTGACGTTTAGGAACCCCCTATGAGGCAGGGGAGAGAGAGTGGAGACAAAGGAAAAAAGGGGTTCCTAAACGTCACACATCGAGGGTTCCTAAACGCGAGTTCCTAAACGTCCCATTACCGTTGTATGGAACAGATGCGAGCTACTAACCCTCAATCCTCCCGGACACCTGCCCCTCTCTGAGCTTGATCACTCGTCTTCCGCTCTTGATCGTGTTCGAAGGCGAGTTGAGAACGGACTCGACGGCACGTAAGATCAGAATCCCGACCACCAACGATGCCGACGGAGGCTTCATTGCTGCAACACTCTTGGTTGTGAATGCTTTGGAGATGACAGAGAGCATGTATGAAAAAAGCGAATTTGAAGAATTATCTCAATTTTGAGTAGGAAAAGCATCAGAGATTAGATTTGAGTAGAGATGAGACTCAAAACTATCAAGAGATTTTCTGACAAATTGAGCCAATTGAGGTCCAAACGCTGTATTCACACTTCAAACCGTGGTAAACAAAAAGAGAAACAAAACCAAAGTAGGAACGTAGAGTTCGAAAGTGCACTAACAATCAAAACAAGTTATACAATCTGAGTGTGCACATTCGAGTTTTAAAACCTCATTAGCGCTTAGGTGCAGTGGAGAAATGTGCGAAATTCGAAGGAAGGGAATTAACGACGATCAACTTCCAGAATGATTACGGCACTGTTTTCGAAGTACTATTGGGGGAGATAGTCTCCGCGATAGCAGTGTCGACCGCAGAAATCATGAGATTGCTTGCTTTGCTCTCGATTCAATTTAGAACCCTTCCTGAAGAATGAGAGGAGGGAATGAAGTCAGACGATGAAGCCTCATTCTTTCTATGCTCTTTATTCTTTCGACTGTCAGACAGAGAGAAAGTTTGGAGAATGCAGTGAGCTTTCGCTTTCTTTTGCTTGTTTCTTCTAACGACATGGTAAGATGTGTATGGGGTTGGGAACTCTGAATGGTGATAGAATATACAAGATTCATTCAATTTACTTTATCCATAACACTTTCATAGTATTCGCATCTCTCAAACATCACAAGTGAACTCTTCCCGTACAACAAATATAGAAGTGATCGGCATGAACAATTTGGTCGCGAGAGAAAAGGCAAGAGGCAATGGGTGGTCACAACCTTAGTGCAGGTCTATGGAATCTATTCATTGTGAGACAGACGAGAAGGAATTTATTGGCAAATTGTGAAGCGACATTCAGCATTTAGAAACTTCTCCTTCTCACGTGCAGAAGAACGTCGAAATGCGAAAAGTCATGGTGCAAAAGAGCAAAAAATGAAGATCATGGCTAGCGTACTCGTGAATTGGGAGACTACACGACTCTCTCCACTCTCTCGCCGATCAGACAGAGCGAGAGAGCACGCGAAATGGAGAGAGTCAGAAGGCAACTCAGAGATGGACGTCATTCTCATCGTCGAAGGAACTTCTTAGAAGGACGATGGGAGGTACCATGGGACTGTCTGCCCACCCACTGTCACGATCACTACCGAGAGAAGGCGCGAGATGCAGGGAGTGGGAGTGTTCTAACAGTGGGGTACGAGAACAGATCTGGTTCGTGTCGCCATTGCGAGGCTCAAGCTCGGAATACTTCCGCCAGCCGGATGGTTGGGGAAGAGGGTGGTACTGCTCGCCGAATCTGAAGGAGCAGAATTGATTTGCTGGTCAGACTTTCATGTTCCTTTACAAAACACTCATTTGGTAATCGTTTTCTGTTGAAAAACTGGTAAATTTTGTAGTCGCTGCCTGTTGAAATAACACTAACCTCGAGTGGCAACTGAAGCTGGAGTATCCTCGAGAGTTGGCTATTGAGTTTTGCGCTTCCTGGAAAAATTTGAAGTTTAATAAATTTAAAAATACGGATGACTTACAATCTTCGCGTGCTTATTCTGCAGTGTGTTTGAGTCGCTGAGCGATCGATTTGATGGAATATCGGGCTTGGCGAGAAAGTTGCCGTTGTTTTCTGCAAAATTGCGTTGAATTCAGTAAATTCCGAGTTTTCGAATGCAGAAAAATCAGTTTACGATAAGTTACGAACCGGACTGTTTGATAATGGTGTAGTTGGCCACCGTTGAGTCTCCATCAACAGGCAAGATTACTGCAGCTGTCACGTATCTGTAAATGCATAATTACCTAATGCTTCGCCATTTTCGAAATTCGAGTGAAAGTGAAATTCCAAATGTTCAACGCACTTCGAATCCTTGTGCACGACATCCTTATTGTTGTTGCTGATATACTTGGACTTCTCGTTGCGAGCCGCAGCATCGTCAGGGACTGCACAGCCGAAGAGCGATCTAAATTAATTAATTAAATTTTAATTATGCTAATTATATAAATATTAAAAGAGACTTTTTGAGAAAATGAAAATAATCTTGGCAAAGTTGAAAAAATCGATTCCTCCCAAAACTCGTGTACTAGTAGTACCCCTCGAGTGTAGCTCACCTGCAACTTTTGGAGTGGCCTGGTTCGCTCTCCTGCGAATGGCGGTGATGGCGACAAACTACAGTAACCCAATCGACTTTGCGCGCGCGCAACGAGCAAGGGTGCGAAAAATGCACAAAATTCGGGTGATCATGCACCACTAGTTTCATCCCGATCGCTTTCAAACTCGTCGAGAAAAATCAATATTTCGAAAAAATATTCCGTTTTTAAATTGCAGCTCCTCCGGGAGTTATGATAGTTCGCTTTTTTATTTCATAAATAGGAAGATAAAGTATCGATCTTACTTCTATGCGAATATGAGCAAAAATTAAAAATACACTTCGATCGAATTTTAGCAATAACCAAGCCCAACTTGTAATAAAATCAGTTCGCGATAGGCTAAAACTATCGAGAACTAACTTTATTGTACTATTCACAAAGATGCGCAATGAACGTCAATAAGCATAATTGATTCGTTGATTTTTGCAGTCATTAATGATCTAACCGTAAAGGTGTAAAGCCGCTTCGTTTTGAAGCCGGAGCTTTTTATTCATTTTTGAGTACCGATCGCGAACTGACTTTATTGCAAGTTGGGCATGGTTATTGCTAAAATTCGATCGAAGTGTATTTTTAATTTTTGCTCATATTCGCATAGAAGTAAGATCGATACTTTATCTTCCTATTTATGAAATAAAAAAGCGAACTATCATAACTCCCAGAGGAGCTGCAATTTAAAAACGGAAATTTTTTTCGAAATATTGATTTTTCTCGACGAGTTTGAAAGCGCTCGGGATGAAACTAGTGGTGCATGATCACCCGAATTTTGTGCATTTTTCGCACCCTTGCTCGTTGCGCGCGCGCAAAGTCAATTGGGTTACTGTAGTTTGTCGCCATCACCGCCATTCGCAGGAGAGCGAACCAGGCCACTCCAAAAGTTGCAGGTGAGCTACACTCGAGGGGTACTACTTTTACACGAGTTTTGGGAGGAATCGATTTTTTCAACTTTGCCAACGTTATGAACAAAACTTTTCACTTTCTCAAAAAGTGTCTTTTAAAACAAACCTGCAAGCGAGACGGAAGTTCTCTGCATGCGCCGCGTAGAGAAGTGGATTGAGGGCGCAATTTACATACGGGAAGAGATGCACTGAGAAGGAAGAGGAGGATTAATCGAAGGTTTCTGCAGATTCAGAATAGTTTCGAAAGATCACAAACTAGAACAAAGAACTCACAAATATTGACGACAATCCGTTCGAAATGTGTTGTAATTCGCGTCTTGAAGATGGATGAGAAGAGATTGAACAACCAGAAGGGAGACCTGAGTGGGAATCGCATTCATTGCTAATTGCAAATAAAGTTATCTTGAAATAACGTAATCTCGTCAAAACGGTGAGCAGATGAAACCAGCGGGTTTATTCGAATATGCTGAATGAACAAACTCACCAGCATATCACATGGAAGATTACTACCCATAGCACGAGCCGTGTCACTCTCTGATAGGGAGCACGAGTGGACGAGGCACGTTGGAGGCGTTTCGAACCCTGATAATCAATGTTTGGCTTTTTTCTCTTGACTAAGTCTTCCTTCGCCTCAAGGCGCAAGATTTCCATCATTCACCGAACCAACCTTGACTGCTTCTCGCAGCTTGATCAAGATATGGTAGTAGAAGTAGATGATGAAGACCATCGGAGCGGCGAAGAGACAGATCGACGAGATCGAGATGTACCTGAACAATTCAACTCATTTGCCACACTGCGACACCCTCCACAATTCATCCTGAATGCGTTACTGATTGATCAGAGTGAAATTGGAGATTTTAAAGACTTGAAAGAGAAAGAAGAAGCCACCTACCATCTCGCACTGTCGCTGCTGGGCCAGTTGGCGATGCAGTAGATCACTGTGGCGCCGCTCTCCTTGAACCGGACGTACACCTGCAATGGGTCAAACTATCACATGTTCTCTAGCTTGTTTGATCGTGAATCTTATAAGTTGGTTAGCTCGGAATTTTCAAGATTCTGGTAGGAAAGATCGTGGAGAGGGTTGAGTTCCATACCTGACTCGCGTACGTATACAGAGGCAGGGCGAACAGAAAGGCGACGATCCACGCACAGACCGAGAGGAAGATCGCTGTTTGGTAGTTGCGGTAGCGAGCGCACCTGGGAGATTGACGGTTCAAGCTCACATCTACTTCCGACTTTTTCGGCCTTTCGACTTTCTAAATCCTTCAATTTTCATGAAGATCGGGATTTGTGAGTTGAGACCATTCCCATGTCAGTCAATTTGTACTCGTTCTCGTATTATGTTAATATTACTTGAGATAGAAACACTGCGACAAAACTCCGAGAAACGTCATTTGAAGCAGATAAACTAACCAATTCGCCCTGCACATGGCACAGTATCGATCGGATGCGAGAAGGACGACGAAGAGGACGGAGGCGTATTTGCCTGTAGATTTATGTACTTTTATATAATTAATTCATTTAATCCTAGATCGTTGTCCGAATCCTCTTCAGTGAGCATGTTGGCTCACCGGTCGTCTCCGTTCCATGATAAAGCGTGCAGATCATCGAGCCGAACGGCCAACTCTTGTCCTGGATAAGATAAGTTATTGACGATCTCGATTTTTCTACGAATGTTCGCGCTTCATTTGGCAAGCAAGTGAAGTGATTGACTCACACTCAACTGCGTCGCAGCTACCAGCGTCAGGTTGGTGAGATAGATGAAATCAGCCAAGCACAGACCGATCATGTACACGTTCGTGATCGAGCGCATGTATCGTCTGCAATCGTGACGGAGCTTGTTATGCTCAAAAAAGTGTCAATTGAAGATAGAACATCTAGATTGCACATTCACATGCAAACGAATTTGCCTTCTATATTTCGCCACATTCCATTCCTTGTTAGTCGTCGCGAGCGGTTCCCTCCCCATTTCTCTCTGATGGAAAGCGGTTCCCCCTAATACCCCTCGTCTCTGCCAACGACTCATCAAGAGGAATCCCCATCCAAGCCGGAGTGGGCACCGTGTGATGGGTACGACCTACTAAGATGTTTGGCCCCTCGGATTCTGGGCCCAATGATTCTCGCTCAAAGATAGATCATTCGACCCTGGTGGACTCAAGCTCAAAGAAGAATCTAGAACACGGCTGGAACCACTTTCAATCTAGCGAGATTCCATCAACGAGTGATGCCATCAAGTCCTATCGCGGTTCGGAAGATTGGAGGCCTTTCTCCAGCCATCTAATGGGTCTGCGACAAGGAAAGAAGACCGATCCCCTCACTCCGAACCTGGCCGAATGAATATCAAATGAGAAGATCCAAATCCCTTCCTGATACCCATCTTGATCTGCGCTTCTAAAGCGACACAGATAAATTCTGATTCTGATTTCGCCACGACCTTTTACAGTTCATGGTGGGATAGGCTCTTGGTTGTTTAACATGTCTGCCGGCCATTCTACGAGCTTTCATGATCCCCCATAGTCTAAGCATTCCATCGGTAGCAGCCAAATCCCCCTTTTCCCGTCTCTTCTCATTCGCTGATGAAGTCAATTCGTCCTCCGCCTTCACAAGTCCGATAAGCCCCCTTAGGGATCGCCTCCTCACTCTCTCACTTTCCCATGCTCTCTCGCGCTGTCTAACATCAGAGTAAAATAGAGGACAGGAGAGATCCTCCTTTGTCTCGGTCTCCTCACTTGCTGTGCTCTCTCGCCCTGTCTGACAGATGAGATAGTGTGCAAAAGGAGGAGAGTCCCTCCTAATCTCCCTGTGCTCAACTCGTCGAGCGTGTAATTACATTGAGGAGGATGGGGGGATAGACTAAGGGATATCAGGATGATCTCAGAATCGCAACATCTGCCCTTTCAGTTATTTAGGCCAAGAATAACTCTACCAAAACCAGAATGTCAAGTTGTACAGTAAAGATGGTCTATTTCTTCTACGGATTGATCAGGAAGAAGCGTAAGCACGGATTGAAAATATGTTTCGAAAATGCTCACGGCCTCAGCAGAATCAGCAGGATTACGAGCAGATTGACGGTGCCGATGCATACCAGCGAGAGATGAGTGACGGTGAGGGCTAACCTGCAATACAACAAGTAAATGCATCAACAAGTTTCCCCTGCTTTTGATATTATTTTATCGATTGTTCCAAATTTTCATATTTCGTACATAACCTTTGTCAAAGAAACTATCATGCATCCCAGTCGAGGAGGCAATTTCAGTGGAAGCACAGCACAAGAACAATATTACTCCCTCATACCTGAGTGTATGGGCAGACACGGGCCCTCCTCCGGCCGCAACCACACTCGTTCCATTCCTGCCGAAGCTCCCGTTGTATGTGTCGTTCATTGCCGAGCCATTCCTGCATTTTGCATATTTATAAAGTAAATATTATACAAATACGTGATTTATTTACGCCCGCGAGGCGATATAAAGAAAAGAACGTGCGCTTTAAAGAGCAGATCGTGCATTCTGCGTGAATAAAACGTGAATTGCGCGGGTTCTGGGAGAATCGGCGAATATTAATGATTCAAGGAGGTCTGGAGGTCTGACTCCTTTTTGCTTGCTCTCACGTCGGTAAGTCAGATCGAGAACGAATGTTGAGTCTCAGATCGATTCAGTGAAGAAACTTTGGGAGGGAAGAATTTCGCGTGAACTCGAGAATTCTCTTGCATATCTGACTGAGTAGAGAGTGTGCGAATTAAAGAGGTTGAGAAAAATGGTAACGTGAATTGAGTGATCTGTGGAGCACAGCTCGAATGGTGAATGATTCACGAACGCGGTTCCAGGAGGGAAAGAGAGTCGTGAATAATTCCCCGCCTCGATTACCCCACGAAGCGAGACGACCGACACAGAAAATTGTACAAATGGAATTAGAACGAACTGGTTAATTCCGGGTATTTGCGATCAAAATGGTAGCGGTGAATCGGAGAACGGAGGAAAAGCAAAAATCCGTTAACTGATCAAAACTGAAAAGTGAGAGAAGAAGAAAAAAGGTTGAAAAGCTCAAAATAAAAAAAAAGATTTTAAAGGATCTTCTTGTATTTCCTACGCCTGTGTATGAGTTGCTGCATCAGTATAGTTCAGCCCCGCATTGTTCTCTCAGAAACTGAATTGTTCAGAAGAAGATGAGATTTCGTTCCAACAATTGCTTGATTCTCGCCATTTCCTAAACGAATCTCGACACTCTTCAATAGAGTGAGCTAGTTAGAGGATGAAGGGCAGAAGGTCGAGATACGGACGGGAATAGGATAGATAAACAGGCTATTACCTTCGAAATTTCCTACGATTTAGTGAAACATTTGCTCGCAAAATGTGGTAAAATCGGCCAATCTCTTGAACCCAAGGCATAATGAGAACACGAGTTTTCAATCCTACGTGCATCTCAATAAAGAAGAGTACCACTTGTAATGAACACTTCAATTTTACGAATGCATCTCAGCATTTCAGTAATAATGAGGAACTACCTAAATGAATCAAAGAAGTGAACGCGCTGGTAGATTACAGGGAAGGGAAGAGGGGGCAATGAAGAGCATCGGGTAAGTCTGTTGACTTCCTTAGGGAGAAATTGTGATGCAAAACAATCCAGGAAACGTTCAAGAAGAACGAGTCAAAACGGTATCTATAGCTCGTGAATGCGTACCGTAGCCGAACCAAAATAGCCGTTTTCGCCACAATGTTGATTATTTTGACCACTTTCCTAACTCGATTTCGCACCTATCATTTTACTTCAGTGTTATTTTTATCGGTATAGGAACCTGAGCAAAAACAGGCTGGAGAGTTCCCGACCGGCGTGGGAGAAACGGTTAGCCGCAGACAAAACAGCTTGAGACGTCACTTTTGTGTGGACAGACATCTTCGTTAATGCACATGGGCATTGGTCATTGTTTTCTCTCCAAGGTAAATCAAGAAACCGCAGAAAAATGACTGCGCACAGACTGGAACTCGCAAAGCTGAAAACTTAGGAAAACGCAAGTCAACAAAGACCAGATCAACCCAGTGTGAAAGAGAATCGTATGGTCCCTCCTATTCCTCGTCGAGAAAGATGTCTTGCTTTGCCTAACAGGGGATGGAGACAGGGGAATCGAGAGAGAGAGAGAGAGAGAGAGAGAGAGAGAGAGAGAGAGAGAGAGAGAGAGAGAGAGAGAGGTCGGGAGTTAGACACCACTGCAACCAAGTCGCGTGTGGCAAGTGAATTAGGATGGAGCAGCCGAGATGCGATTAATCACGTGTTAGTTCCTTGTACGGGAGAGTTGGTCAGTTTCTCGCTTTTTTCGTCCATGATGTTGCTGGACCAATATAGTCTTTCATAGTCTTATCTTAGAGGGTCGCATGGCTCTTTGAACGCTGATTTTGCAGGATAAAATGCATTTGAGAGGCATCAGAGCGCGGAGGAAAGAGGGAAATGCGTGAAAATTCGTTGGTTTGTGACGCAATTTAGAGATGGTAGAGACAATGGACGGTTGATGGTCGCTTCCCGATCAGACGAGACGCGAAAGTTTGGGCGGAAGAATTAAAGCGTCTATCCCTAATGATGTCATCATCGTCTCTCACAATGCGATCGAGTACCTTCATCAGACCGTATAAAGGATAAAGAGAAAACGAGGGTGGAGCTAAAAACCACTGCTCAATTTCTAAAGATATGCCTAAGTAACATTCCAGTGGAATTGGCTGGCGGACGATAAGAGAAGAGTGAAGGTAAAGATCGTACGAATGAATTCATTTTGTTCGTTCGAAGGAAATTTTTTTTACAAATAATGAAGGAGGCGCTTGAACGCATGACCCTTGAGATTCCGTCATTGCTCAATAATGAATACGCGCAATAATCGGGGGCATGTGGTCTTTGGGGAGGAAACTGGAAGAAACGAGGGCTGTGAAAGTAAGATTCTCTCCTCATTTCGCATACTCTATTTCCGGTTAGAGAGGCGAGAGACCAAGTGGAATTAAGAAACTCTTATTTCCAAGCAGCGCACAGTTTGAAATCCGAGATTCCTCACGCATTTTCACGCAGAGAGAGAAGCAAAGACAAATAAAGTGCTGCTCCGGAGGTTCGGGAAGAGAAGGACTGACTAATGCGCATGACATCACTCCGCATCCTCCCGACCTTACTCTCTCCATTTCCCCTTCTCTCGAACGGTTAGAATGCGAATGAGAAATAAGGAGACTATTACGCGGAATTCCCACCATCTGAACGTAGGATCGCGCGAGATTGCGCTAATTTCAAAGCCGTCAAGTTCCTCAAAAGAAGGCATAATCATAACAGAGATCCGAGATCATGAGGAACAAGACACGTGAAGTTTCCGCATTGGAAATACAGAACCGCTGCTGGAATTCGACATTTGGCCGTGTTCCTCCCTCGCACAACAGCTTATGGAAATGTTTTGCGAGAGGAATTACGGCAAAACAGAGAGAATTAGAGGAAATAGTTCGAGAAAGTGTTGGGCGCTTGCGGAATACTGTTCGTAGAGGAAACACTAAATGATAAACATTCGAAATTTTGCTTGAATAAGTTCTAGGCGTCTTGTTCATCACTGATGATCTCAGAACCTTCCTCGGAGATGGAGCGAGAGAGCGTGGGGAATGGAGAGAGTACGAGAGAAGTGCTCACAGTCTGGTTGATGATGCGGGATGAGTAGTGACATGAACATTCCTTGAGGAAAACAGACACGGAATGGAGACAGGACGAATAACAGTAATTCACTTTAGCGTTGTGAAGTCGTCATTTCTCAAGAGGAATGAGAGGTTCTCAGACGGGGGTGAAGTACAGACTCAGTCCAGCAGAGAGGGGAAACCAACAGTTACTCTCCCCCTTTCGAGCATTCGTTTATCGAGCAGAGAAATAGAGAACATGTGGAATGAGGAGAGAAAAGGAATGGATTTGTGAAACTGGGTCGTCACATTTTCATTACATACGCGTATGAGAGGGCGTGTGAAATGGGTGAAACGTGAGTGTCGAACTATCTCAAGAATCTAGTTAAAGATACAGAAAGAAATGTCGAGCGAAAAGAAACGAACCAAAAGAAAGTCCGCAAATCAAGGTCTGAGACAATGTCAAAAAGGATAACTCAGAAAGAATTAAGTCTCAGTCTAATGTTCTACCTAATTTGTGCCCTCGAGACTGCGAGTCGTAACTGCTCATGATTTATAGCATTTTGGAGCGATTTCGTAACTTTTTGGATACTCGCTAGTACGCGAAGAATAAAAATTCTGCGAAGATTATGAACGTATCTGTGTTCTATCAGATCGGCGTTCGGGAAACCGAATAACCAGGTAAAGTACGCTCCGTACTTGAAAGGGCGCTGCATCCTATTGCGGCTCTCCCTTTGACTGCCTGCTTCCTATCTCCAAGAGTGATGGAAAACAATAACCACTGAGAGCGAATGCTTTGAAAAATGAGCACAGCAACCGAAGAAATGCCACTATTTTCCTCTAAAATTTTTGCAGAGGCTACGTTTTCTGAAAGAACAAATTTAAAACAATAACAGAGAATACGAAAAAAAAGTGTTTGATACACATCAGATCACGGACATTTGTTGGCATCTTTTTCCCTTTTGAGTATTCAGCCGCGTCCATTCATGCCTATCTATCTGTTGACTGACCTCCGCCCCATAAAACCCACGCGCGGCGCTCAGTGATTCAACCAGAATCTCTTGCTTTCTCGTGAGCTATTGCTAGTCAGACAGTGCGAGAGAGCGTGCGGAACGAAGAGAGATTTAGAGTCTGACTATCCCAATTTCACACGCTCTTTAGCAGATCATACAGTGTCAAATAATAGGTCAGGAGAAGAATATCATGCAGGCATTGCTAGAAAAGTTCAAAGCAGAAAATATGAAGGTCGTGCAAAAATAGAGGGCGTACAAAATGTTTTGGGCGCACCGTTTACAATAGCTCGCAGCACAACGTTTGAGGAACTGAATTTTCGAATGCATGCTCTCATCGGTGAGAGAAACGAAACAGAACGAGAAACAGCGAGACTCATTCCTCGCTCCGCCTCCCCTTCAGAGTGTTCGGGGCGTGGCCCGAAACGGAGGGGAAAGTAAACTGGCTGAACTCTCTCGGTTTCCCCCGCTCGAAATAGTGAATAATGTAAGCAGAAGAGAAGAAGGGGTTGAGAAGCGAGAAGGAAAAGGAAGACGAACTAACGGACAAAGGAGTGAAGAAGTGAAGGAATAAATGAGTAAGGATCTCATCTCTCTCCATACTCTCTTGTGAGAGGAAACGGAATGGAGAACACATTGTTCAAGGAATGATGTGGTCTTGCGCCTCTTCGGTCCGCTTGATCTCTCGCGTGGAATGAGCACTACACGTAATTCGAGGAAGCGCGAACGGAATAAATGAGAGGAGAGGGGAGGATCGGAAGGGCGTTTCGCGCTATGACGAGTAATGCAGCTCTCCGTTGAGCCTTCTTTCCTCCTTCACTACTTTTTCTCAGCTATTAGACTTGAGAAATAGTGAAACTTTCATGTACTGCAGAGAAAAGTGAAGACTCTGTCATCGTTCATCCGATCCTCACAATTTACACAACGCGCGGTTTTATGCTCCTCCCTCAAGACAACGACCAACCCATCACATAAATAACAATGACCTCGAGGTAAATTGAAGAGAACACAATCAGTAAAACAAGGGAAACTGCAACTCAAAATCAATCTGTAGCAATTTCCATACATTCAATCGAATTGAGCGAATAATGGAAATTAGAAGTTCAATAATCGTAAGATCTCCTCATTTCGCTCGCCCTCACTCTCCCCACTCGCTCACTTCTCGAGCGGTCCACTCGTCTCTCTCCCTCTCAAAAATGTACGAAATCAGCCACAACTACACCGAGGTTGGATGGTACGTGGAGGTTACGGTAGTCTGGGTACGGTAGGATACGGTAGGCATTACGCCATAGTCTAAAGATCAAAGATCAAAGATCAAGATCCAATCCTCGTAGGTGGGACTTTCTCTCGGCGCCGATCGCGCTCCTCTGGTTCTTCGGCCTCACTTGGGTCATCTGCATGACCGTCGTTCAGGTATACGGTAGGGATTACGGTATCAGGGTACAGTATCGATTGGCTGATTACGGTAAGGGTAGATACGGTAACGGCTGGTGTAGTTACTGGGCTCTGGACTTCGGCAGTAGTGCCAAGAACTCCCTAGATCATCTCCGTGAGATGCCTTACTTAGACGTACTGGAAGCGCGCACGCGATGAGAGGGCGCCACAGGCAAAAACACAGTAATATATGCGGAAGACGTCAAAGGGACCGTTAGCGAGTCCAAGGAAATGATGCTACCTGTCCATTATTGGGGTTTAGAGTTCGAACATCAAACAGACTACAGTGCTCGTGAGGACCTTGAAGAGAGATCAAGAATCAACTCTTCTAGGTCTTCCCTAGCTGGATAGTTGTTGCACTACATTGAAGGATGGCTTAAGACATTAAAGATCAAAGATCAAAGATCACAGATCAAAGACGAATCTCGCAGGGTCTCCTCCTGACGAAGGACGAGGTTCCGGCGCAGCCTCCGTTCGGCCGCTTCTGGATGGCGCCCCGTCGTCCCAATCTCCCAAAGAATCGAGCTGCCGCGCCGTGAAGGTACATGGTATACGGTAACTTCCAAGTGGTACATACTGAAGGTATGGCACATCAGCACGTAGGGATACAGTAGAGAGTACTGTGATAGGCTAAGTCGACGCCAGTCTAGACAGGACTAGGGATTCAAGTACAATTGGATTGCGGAATGCCAATGAGCAAACAGAGCGCCGTGAATGTTTTCGGGGAGAAAGTTCAAATCTTCGTGCCCCAATTCTGCTCGGGTTTTGTCTGACGGTCGAGAAAGAGCACAGGAAAGTTCATTAGCCTATTAGGAGTTACCATAAATACATTTTACAATACTCGGGAATACGATAGCCTCTACGGTAATTGTCAATCGATAATTGCAGACGTGGGCGCGTCTCTTCTCATCGACTCATCGACGACGTCAGTCAAAGTCTACGCTACTCACACCGCGCATAAACATGATTGTTTATTGATGAGAAGGGCTACTCGCATGCTACTCAATAGAGAAAGAAATCCTAACACGACTTACCTACGAAATTTGCATCTTTGGTTGATACGATATCTGATTTGATTGGCAGAAGGACCTGGGCTCTAAGACGCACAGGTACTACACGTGATTCGGTGGCAATAGAAGTAGTGCGAAGTACTGGCACTTCGATGGAATAGATTCCGGCAAGCCGTTGGTCACTCACAGAAAAATGGGTAAAGCAATGTCTGAGCGCAACGGCCCATTCCGTTGGGGGTAGTAATGCAACAAATCCCGAAAGGAAGGTGAAAACGACACGTATTTCTCGCTGCTAGCAACGAATGAATGATTGATGTATTCTGGTGGGAGAGTCAACCTCGGCCATTTCGTGCTGATTCTTCCAGGAATTCACCTTGGAAGCAGATTTCCCGCGGATTTCGTGAAACATTCAGACTTTGGAAGATGATTTGCTAACGCATTGGTGAATGATTCAGAAACGAGTAAGTATATTTCAGCAAATGGAGGGAGATGACGAGTCTAGTTTGTCATCGAACAATTGTCAAAGTGGCTATGGAGTTCGAGTCATTCAACATTTCTACGTTTCTGATGAACTTGTCAAATGCAGAAGCAAGTAATAACGGACTATCCTCATTTCGCACACTATCTCCTCTCTCTCGAAGGGAATCATCTCTGAACTCTAGACCAGAGTAGAGTCAAGCGTACAACTCAGATTGTCTTGCGTATCAGTGAGCAAATTGGTAGCTGAAGCATGCGTTAGTGGACCGATGATCTCTCCATTGCACATTCACGTCTTGTCTACTCGGCAAAAGTGGAGAAAATCATAAGAAAATGTCTCAAATTCACCGAAATGGACAACCAGTTCGAAACGGCATTGGCAGAATCGGCCCGAATCCTATAGGAGTCCTCTGCAATCTATCACTCCCCTCCCACATGCAATGCATGCGCGTCGGCATTATTATCCCTGCAGATGCAAGCAAAAGGCGGGAAAATAAGCAAGGGGAGGAAATAAAGTCAAAAGACGGAGAAAGAAGGCGACTGTGAATTCAGAGGAGGAGATAATAAAGCCCCTGTCTCATTATTCTCGAAGGGACGGAGCGGACAGCCAAGAAAGAGGCGGCGTGAAAACAAAGCAAGCACAAATCGCGACGTATGGGAGAGGCTAATCAAGAGATGCATGCGGGAGATAGGACAGGAAGTGGTCAGAGTCCACGAGGGGAGGATGAGTAGATCGCCTTTCGATGGACAATTTCTTCGAGGGTATCTACTTCTTTCCAAGCGGTAATGTAGGTAATTGATATTGCACGTTGTATCGTAAAATTTAGATGATTTCAGCATAAAACACAGAATGAGAATGGCCATATGGCTTCAAAAAGGATCCAAAAAAGTGCAACCTACACTTTAAACTCCTGAACATCATAATCAGACGATGTGCTAGTTAGAACGAAAGCTGCAGGGGTGTATAGAAAATGTCTCGAACTCTAGCACTAGAGAGGCTCCGGTGGGTGATTGGGTGCACTCGAAAATTGAGTTGAGGGAGGGGGCAAGAAGGCAAGTCGTCCGAAGAAGGGACAATAAAAGACTCATTATTTCTAGAGACTCCCCCCAATGTCTAAGAATGATACCCTCAATGAGATATGATATCTCGTAGGGCAGAGTAACTAGAGACCATGTAGGATGAGATGGAGTAATATCCAGAAATCTCTCCATATCGCCTGCTCTCTCGTCGGATAGACAGAGTGTGATAGCGTGCAGAATGAAGAGAGTAAGCACTTCGTTGCCCTTCAGAGATGCCTCCAACGATAAAGGAAACACTCGGACCGAGAGGAAATGATATAAGTAGGGGCCGCAAGCTCCGCCCACTTTCTGTGGACACGATTTCGCCAAAAAACGAGACATTTGGCAAGCACAAGACGAATACTTGATGAATTTCGACGTCCTAGGGCCGAATCGATAGCTAATGGGATGCTCTTTCGATATCCGAGTGGCGACGTGTTCCAGCTTTTTATTAATTATGTTTAATTTAAGTGAAACCAAA
>LS520850.1:49857-67083 GCA_900490845.1 Pristionchus japonicus | reverse complement strand
CCGCCCCCTTTCTCTCTCGTCTCGCCTCTCCCCCACAAAAGAGCGTGCGTTGCGCGCGCACGTTTTGGGGTCTAGCGCGCCTCAGAGACAAGATTTTTACAAACGGTGAAAAGTATGATGATACTGGGATCATGGCGGACACATTGAATCCACTTGGGGCACCATTGTGAGAAGTATGAAATCTACGTTGTGGCCCCTAGATATAAGGCAGTAGAGGAAAGTACATACACTATGCAAGATTATGCATATGGCGTGTGTCGGGGCAGTCCCTTACATATTGTAACTAGAATAATGTCCAGGAAGCTCAACTACGGCAAAAGCGGAAACTCTTTCTCCGCCATCGCTTACTCTGACTTTACGGATTAAATTCTAAACGTTTTTAAAGCTTCTCAAATGGTGTTTTCTTTGTCCCGACTCGCTTTTTGTGTGGTTGACTCCAACGATCACGGGTAATGCATTCTCGAATAATGCCTCGAAAAGTGAGCGCACTTGCATACATTAAGCGGTCATTACGTCGTTCCTAGTCTGAGCCTCAGACCAGAGAACGGTATTTCAATGAAGAAATGAGACGAGAGGGAAAGGGGTATCTGTAAAGTAAGGAGGAGGGACGAAGGGGAGGAGATTTGCAATTCGACGGTCGGTGTGCGTCGTCGAAAGGAGGAGGGAAGCCGAAGGAAAGAATGGATAAGTGAATCCCCTCCTCCCATTCTCTAACTCGACACACAGTCATCTTATTCAATATGGGGATGTAGGGTGGTCAGAGGAGATGTGCGATTGGCGTCTGCGCAGAATGCTCACTAAGAAACATCTTCCGCACTCAACGGGTACAAGAGAAATATCTCACGCAGTTTCATTTTCGAATCACTTCGTTTGCTAGTCACAAAAGAAACCCTTGATAACAAAGCGAACGTGACAGAAGAAACGAGTAGCAACGAAATCCCTCTGTCTTCACAGTCCCATCAAGTCAACACTCCCGAAAAAGAAAGTTCACGCCTCCTACAAGCGCAAAACAACAGATATTCGTGTGGGCATGCAAACAGGAAATCAGGCTAACTTTCGACCTTTTCGAAATTCTACGATTTTAACGGAAGATGTACCACCACATTCAGCGTTTGAGCAAAAAGAAGAAAGAGGAAAGGAGAACTGGAAAAAATCCCATGAAACGAGTGTGGAAACTCGCGTCTGTGAGAGAAAAGTGGTGAATTTTGCACGATCAGCGAACGGATGTGAAAGAAAGAGTAGAAGATGGTCTGAGTCTCTCCAATTCATCTGCTCTCTCGCTCTGTCTGACTGCTAATGAATTTGGATAAAGCGAAGAGAGTTGCAACTGATCAGAAACGTGCCAACTTGCCCAGCAATTGGGCTTGAGGGACTATTTCGAGCAACTCTTTTCGATTTCCGTTCTGCTTTCCGGATGAAACGAGTGAGAATGATGAGAGTGAAACAAACAAACACGGGATTGCTCAAAGGACAGTCGTATTCTACATTTTTAATGGCACAACTCGGGAAATCCTGCCCATCTGAAGCGAAGGCTGGTTGCTGACCACATGAGAAGAAACCTCACCCCATCCGTGCCAAGACACTACCCCGCAAAGCTGAGCACGATGCACAAACGAAGCTAATCACACAGCGAAAATATTCTTCTGAAGCATCGATCGCTTCTCGAAGAAGAATAGAAGAAGCGAGAGGTAGGAAAACGCTCCAATTTGTGAACTTTGTCGTCAGAAGATTTATGGAAATGGGTGCGCAAATTCGGTCAGCTCTCTAGAGTTCAATCGAAACAGCGAAACTTCCTTCCTAGTGCATTGTTGATTCATATTTTACGAAACAAGGCGGATACACTACATAATAGTTAGAGCTAAGAAAACGAAATCACACATCACATCTGAAATCCAAGCAGACGCTACGGAGATGAACAGAGGTCTGATCTACTTGTATCGGCGATGAGCAAAGTGCGCGCACTCCTCATCCCGCGTACTCTCTCGCCTTGTCAGTCCAACTAGAGATCGCTCAAAATGCGAAGAACCTTCAGGCATCCCCCTACTTGTGACCTCCTAGTGAAGAGAAGCGCCTAATATGATCAGAAGGAAGGGTAAAGGCGAAGAATGTCTCTCTCCATTCAGTTTGATCTCTCGCCAGTCAGAGAACGAAAAGACAACTGGTAATGAAGAGGGCTCTCCATACTCTTACTTCTTCTTTTCTTCCATCTCTTTCACGAAGCTGAGTCGAGAAGCGAAAATAGCAAAAGATAAGGTTGAAGAAGAGGAAGGCACTTAGGAAGTTCCAAATCCACCGTGAGAGCTCTTCTCAATGTCAGTGACTATGTTCCAAGAATGCACACTGCTACTCAAGTGGAAGTTGGAAGCAAAGAAGGATAACGGGAAAACGGATATGTTAATCTCCCTCTTCTTCGATCGACTTATGATAAAGACTTTCCCATCGATGATGAATCAGGTCATGTCATCCCTTCAAGCAACAACCGCTCTACAGTAACCATGTGTATTGATCTACCAAACCCTGCTGATTCACTGTATCTGAGCATTCGAGCAGATAATTCATTAACTTTATAAAACAATAAAAAAATACACACAATACATTTCTTCTTCTTTTCCTTCTTCTTCTCCTCCTTCCTCTCCTCATCCTCCTCCTTCCTTCTTCTTCTTCTGAAGAGCGATGCAGTACGTACTGCATCGCTTTATCTCCTCAAAATTAAGTGATTAATAAATACCATGAAAAGCCACTTCATTTTCGTGTCACTCAGTCATACGATTATAGTTATGGCTTTTGTTATTCTATCTACATGCAACAACAAAAAGTCAGTATTTGATACGCACACCCTCTCCAATCCAAAGTTCCCCTCCACACCTTACTGAAACAATTTATATTTGAATACCCGCTTTGAGAGCGAAGTGGTGTAGTGGTCTAAGGCGCCCTCCCATTCCATACTACCCGGGTTCGAATCCCGGCCGTGACACCGCCTCCGCCCCACCAAGGCGCCCGCAAGGGGAATTGGTAGTGACTAGATCACGCGGTAAAGTAGGTCCGAAAAATAGATTAGGCCCTACGGACTGAACTGGCCTTTAAATATAGTCACTGGCCTAGCAGTGGGCTCCCGCAGGACGCAAGTGCCTTGAGTACGGGGATACCTTTACCTTTACCCGCTTTTCCTAGATGACCACATTTCCGCACGTTCATAGCAATCGACTTGGATCCTCGCCGGTAAGAGTCTGACGCTACATGCCGAAAATGACGTTGCAAGTCGATTGCTATGAACGTGTGGAAATTCAAATAATATCTGGTGTGGATGGGAACTTTACTACATTTTAAAAATGATACGCTAGTATTTCGTTTAAAAAGGTTAAAACTCACTAATAAAGGGGGTGGGGGGGGGGGGGCGCAGCAGCAGCTGCTGCTGCTCGCGCCTTCTTCCTTCTCCCTCTTCCTTGCCCGGCGCGGTTGAGAGCCTGGAAGGAGACATTGATGAGGTGAGCAATGCTCCACACGCATAACACGAAACAATAGAGCAGACATGAACGAAGCGCAAATGGGAGTAGGACAGCAACATCAGGCTTGACCTCAACTAGAATGCGGAGTGAGCGCGCACACGACCTCCCGCTCTCCTCATGAGAGACTGGGCGATAACGAGAGATCGCTTCCTCTTCGTATGCAAATGTTCCCTCTACTCTCTCACTTTCTCTGTTTCTCTGTCAATGTTTCAATGCATCTCGATGGCTTTCCACAGTTCTCAGCACACGATTGAACCAGTTAATTAGCTATTTATGCTTTGATCTATACAGGCACCAAATTGTTCGAGTCATCAAGTTAATTACAATAACGAATCGAGAGAAATCTCAGTTAGCGCCGGAAGAAGAAACAATTAATAAAGAATCTGATAAAATCTGGAGCAAGTTACATCACAACTATAGAGAGAGAATATAATAATTTACAGAAGTTACATTATTCGAGAGGGCGGGAGAGAGCTAGACATTAACTGGAATGGGGCGGAAACAGGTGATTGTTGCTTGTCTAGACGAGCAAATAAAGTGAGAGATTGATGAGATTACGAGTAGAAAGTAATTACGATTAGAAGGAGCAGAAGCCATTACAAAAAATACATCCAGTTATCGATTACAGAAACTACCGTACGCACACACAAGTGATATCGACAATCGAAGTTTGGGAATAAGGCAGAAAGCTATACCTAGAGCACACGCAAGCATTGGGGTAGGAGCGGCAATAGACTCGAGCTGGGAAGCGAAGGTAATTGGGAAAAGGCAGAAAGTACACTCGTTCGGTTGCACACCACACACTAAAAGAGGGACAAGCAAATAAAAAAAGTTCAACAGTGTTTTGTTACGCTAGTACCAATTTGCACGAGATATCACAGAGACAAAAACAAGTTGTGAACTAAACAAGAGTTTTTTTTTGAAAATCGGTTTCCGTTCACCGTAAACCTGATTCAGGTCGCTAAGCCCTAGTCACTACATTATTCAGCTAGGGAGGAACGAGACTAGTAAGGCACCGTGTGGTCAAAGTGAATATAGCATGAAGTACGTATAGTGTCTATTGGAATACGATACATTGCTTGGTAACATGACAAAAGACTACACAGGGATCGAATGACTATCGAATATTGTATGTAATTATGCAAATTGAAAAATAATGACAGAAGAAGTATCGATCGGTGAATAGAAAGGGGAATGCTACAGTACTGCACCGTACTCTGATCGATAGGGGGAGGGAGGCTACAGTATCCTCATGCTACCGTACTCCTCAATTCAGTCGATGGGAGGGAGCGGGCATGCCCGAGTGAGGGATCTTCGGTTTCTGCCAGAACTCGTCCTTGATCGTGAAGCTGCAATGATCACATGTTGATCTTTCATCTATCCGAATCCTTGCAGTCCATTGATCACTTATGGGAAAAGAATGCACTGCACTTTCATCCATTGGAAAAAAATGAGGAGACACTAACACAGACATAGAAATAAGTACCAAATGCCGATGTCATACAATTCCCTTTCTCCTCTTCCCACTCCCCATTCACTCACCCATCGATGGTCGCCGAGAGATGCTTGGTGGGGATGTGGTTGAACACCTTCCCGCCCGACTCGTATCTGCGGAGTTTAGTGGTTATATTTTATTCGAAAAATATTTTTTTTAAATAGATGAATAAATAATAATTAAATAAACAATTAAATTAATTGCTTACTTGAACATCATCTGCATCATGGGCTCGTTGATGAGCTTCGGGCCCTTGCCGTCGATGCGAGAGACAGAGTCGGAGACCTGCGCGAATTATTACATTCCTCATTCCATCTCCAATTTCAGTGTGTCATCTTCAGTATGTCTCCGCGTATGGCGTTGCAAGATTGAACTGCTAGAGATCAAAGATCACTGCTCACCTGATCCCACTCGTACAGTCCTCGGTACTGGCACTTGTGGTCGCGGAAGAGGAGGAGCACGTGCTTCGCGCCCGACTTCGCCAGCTCGCCGAGTACCTGATAATATGCTATTTTTGCTTGGCACACACCTCATTCATTCAGTCATTCACTTTGAATATCAATCACATACATTAATGTAGTAAAGAGGCCCATCCAAAAAAGTTTCATCGTTTCACAGACGCTTTTCATCTGTGATTTCACTCTGTCTGTCTCAGAACTCGGATGATCACAGTCGGATGAGAACCGAATGAGTTTCTCTTCCTTCGGCTCTATTCGAATGGTTCTCATCCATCGGTTCTCATCCGTCCTAGTCCCCCTCTGTCACCTTATTCCTGGCTTCGGCGCTCACTGCTCCCGGGAAGACGGAGAACTGGAGGGCGTTCGTGATCAGATTCCGATTCGACTTCGCCACCGGCTTCGCGAACAGCTTCAGGGCTGCAAGTAATTACATTATTAATTAATTCCTTTCATTAATAATTAATTAATCAATCAATCAATCAACTCACTCGGTTCGGCACAGCTGGGCACGGCGATCCTCCTCGCCTCGTCCACATTCGACTGTCCTCTCGCGCGTCCCAGAGTGCCGCTGCCAGAGGCGCCCGAGGGGAGGCGCGGCGTCTCCGTCAGACCCTGGATTCCAAGATTAGCTTTATATTCCATAAAAACTCGAGTGGGACTCAAGTCTAGCATGACCGTCAATATAACAAGTCCCATTGCATGATCCCTATGCAACAGCCTCCTCACCTGACTCTTGGTCCTCGCAAAGGGCGGCTGGCTGCTGCCCCTGCCCACACTCGAGGTGCTCCTGGCCGAGTCGGGAATGCCCAGCTCCTTCTCCACCTTCTTCCGCTTGTAGTCGTCCAGGATCTTCTGTCTGCAATTAACAGATTACTTAAACAACTAACAAGAGAAAAACGATGATCGTATGACTAGCCAATAACGTGATCCAACTCAAATAATCCTTCTGCGATGAAATGCGAAGCTCCGCCCCCTCGCTCACCTCTGGATCTCCTTCTCGACCTTCCTCTGATCCGCCATTTCCTGCTTCGCTCGCTCGGCGGCGCGTCGCTCCGCGTTCCGCGCCTCGATCGTGTCCACCTGGTATTCATTGATTGATTTATATTATTGAAAATGTGCCATTAAATTCACGAAACTAGTTACACTTTAGTGCACGCGTGAAACATCCATCCCCTAGACATCACAACTGCATGATTTCACAATCGATCATCGATACCGTATCCCCTACCGTACCTTCTGCGTGATCTCCTCCTTCCGCTTCATCGTCTTCGCCAGCAATGCATCGCGCTTCGCCTGCATTCGCTGCAAAGAGAGAAAATAATCAGTAATCGATAACTCACTCTCGGTTACGGTACTCATTTCATTGCAACAGTGAATGAAGCGGTATTGATTTTATTGATCTTCGATCTCTCTCACCATATTATCGAAATCCTGGGCGGCAGCATCATCGGCCTCGACGACGAAGCCGGTTCCTCCTCCCGCCTCTCCGCTTCCTCCTCCCAGACTGGTCGGAGTGCGACGACCACCCGACTGCAATTGAGGAACGGTAATGTGGAGAGGTGGAGAGGACATTTGAAGGGACGTATTACATAGATAAGGCAATTGGTGTCCGACGGAAAGGCACAGCGCCACGGGGTTCGACTCGCGAATCGCACAATGCCGGAATGCATAGACAAGAATGAGTCCTACCCAACATGCTCCATTGGCGCAGTTGGTTAGCGCGTGGTACTTATAATGCCGAGGTCGGGAGTTCGATCCTCCCATGGAGCAGAGCTTTTTGCCGGTTTTTAGCAGTGTTCTTACAGCCTTAAAATATTGTGTCTAACTTTCCCTGCCATTCCACGCTTCATATAAAACCAAAAAAACCGCAGATTTCATCATGTACTTCATCCTACTGTTACAATCGTTGATTTTTTCTTCAAATCCCAAAGTCTTACACCAGGAGTTTTTGCCTAGCCTCAATCACTCACCAGCTCATCCCCATTGCTCTCCTTGCCGGCGCTCGACCTCGACGAGGCGGTGGGGTCGCGTGGTGGGCCCTCCGACTCGCTTCCTGCAATAACATCATCAACATCAACATCAACATCAACATCAACATCAGCATCAACAACAATAACAAAATCACCATCAACAACACCACCAACTGACCCATTCGTCCCGCTCCCACTGCACTGGTTCCTCCACTGCTCACTCCACTGCCCTCCCTCTCCTCTCTGGACTGGCGAGAGGCGCGTGCGAGGACGGAGGAGATGGGCGCCGGCTGCTGCTGCTGCAGGTGCGACTCCTGATCAGATTAAATTGAGACTTCAATTCACATGGGTTTTTTTTTTAATTCATCACCATGATATTCGGCCTGTGTTTCGCAACTATCATACACAAGGTACGACTCCTCAATTGGAACGTTGCTTACAATTATAATTAAAGGAGGTACTTGCATCGCAAAACGAACGAGGCATCTGCTTCTACTCATTTTCAATAGAATGTAGTCCAAAAGTTCCGTTTTCACTTCCAATTTGGTTCCCTCCAGTTTCGTGCCTCCTCACCTCTGCATAGGGTACGTTCTCTGGCTGGTTCACCAGATCGTGCTCGCTCTTCACGAACGTCTCGTTCTCCCACGTACGACGCGCCCGTTGACCCTGCAAGTTTAATTAATACAAATAGGAAAAACAAGGTATTAAAAATAAAGCTAAACACTGAACACGCAACATCCATTACGCAAGTAGACGAGTAATGTTCATGAAATGAACAGAGGAATAATGAGGATAGGTAAAGAGCGTGACTGGTTTTCGCTACCTAGGTATTTCTAGTCCTCATAGGTTGAGATAGAGAAAACTACATTTTCCCTACTCTATACTACTCACATGACTGTCAGACTCCCCAACATTTAACTGTACTAATGTACAAAAAAAGAAGTGCATGGACGGCTGGTCTTTGATCTCTCACTCCATCAATTACCTGTCGATAGGTGAGTCCCCAGTTGGTGAGGTTCCTGTTCAGCTCGAGTGGCGGATCCAGTCGAGAGACGGGCGTCTGCGAGCATTTCGTTATTAATCAACAATCAAAACTTTTGAGAACTCATACAAAACAGATGAAATTGCTTTCCATTCGGCCTTTTACATGATCGATAACTGTCTCAAAGCCCTCACCGTTGACTGGTGCAGTCTGAATCCTGCCTCCTCTCTCGCAGCTGCAGCAGGCGGGGGCGGAGTCGGCTGCATCAGCTGCTGCTGCTGCATCGCGATCGCCTCGTTGTACTGCGGCGGCGGAGCGATCTGCGGAAGTAATCAATTATTCAAATTATTTAAATTATAAAAATAAAGAAAAATCAATACCTGCGTCGGGTAGGACATGGAGGCGGGCAGCTGCTGTTGCATCGAAGGCTGGAATAAGCAACGGTTAAGATCCGCCAATAACACCGAACCTCGCTTCAAAGTGTAATTGTCTTGGAAGCACACCAATCTGACTTGCTTTTATCCAAATTTTTAACCATATTGCAGCCCTCTCAAACCTGCTGCAGGGGGCCGGTGCTGGGCGGTCGGGGTGGCTGCTGGGCCGGCGACGAGTGCAGCGAGAAGGCCGCATGCGCCGATTGGTGCATCTTCAATTTTAGTTATTTCGAAAAGATTCATTTGATCGCCCTTGGAAGAACGAACATACGCTTTCCTTCACTAAATGCATTGTAGTAGCAACAACTGTACTCACCACCGACGGCATGCCATACATCGGCTGCTGATGCTGCTGATGCTGCTGTTGTTGCATTGCAAGTGCTGCAGCCTGCTGCTGCTGCATGTGATGGTTGAGGCCGCCCGGCTGCATCGTGTAGTAGCCCTGTGAATGGCAGTGATTGGACCGTGTTAATTCTGTCTTATACGCTTTCATTTTGAAAAAGAAAACGTTCCCCTAACACCTTTCAGCGTTCTCTCCCTTACCTGATTCTGCTGTCCGTATCCTCCGTCCATTCCTCCTCCTCCCTGCATTCCCATGCCTGGCTGCTGCTGGGGAGGGAGGTAGTTGAGCACGCCATTCGAGAGAGACGGGCGCATTTGGTGGAACTGACAAGGGAAACATTTTAGCTTCATTGTCATCCCAACGTAAACAACGTAATCAACGTAACATCAATTTTAGCACACCTTCAACAACTTTAACTAAACCCTTTTGAAACAAGAATACCTGTGGCTGCTCATATCCTCCATACTGCGGCTGCTGCTGCATGCCCGCGTAGTAGTACTCGCCCTGCGTGCTAGCGCCCGTGTACGGCTGCAACAAAAATTTGTTTATTGATTTCAGTGTCAAATCATTTATAGAACAGGCAAAAACAACAAGCAGTTTTTCAGCGAAAAATTTAGACATTTCTCACAATCAAATATTCCCCGGCACATCACCGCTCCCATACCTGTTGGAAGTGGCCGGCCGCGATGGCTGCGGCTCCTCCCGAATTGCTGAAGGGGCGCGCAGACTGAGAGCCGCTCACCGGATCTGCAATTGCCGGCTCTTAGGATTTTCTTCACTCAATCAATACCGATCACCACCGTATCTCTTCCTCCATCAATAGATAACCTCACCATGGTAGATGCTCGGCTGGGAGGTGGCGCGCGTGAGCCGCTCGCACTCACGCTCCATCGACATTTGGTCCAACTGCAGAAGGGGAATTTTTATTATTTATGAACACTGCGAAACAAGTCAGTAAATCAAACGAGCAAAAAAATAATTAACTAATTAGCACCAATTACCTTGGACTGCAGATCGAGCACCTGTCTGCTCAGGTCTTGCATCAGATCTTGCTGATGCTCGGTTGCGATCGGGGCGGGCGCTGACGCCTCCTTGTGCTGAAAAAAAAAATCGATAATATCGACTACCGTATCGCATTCTCCAATCGATAATCTACCGTATCCACTCACCACATCCTTGGCGTGCTTGGCCATGAGGGCGAAGAAGGCGGCCTTGCTCGTCTCCAGTCGCTCCTCCTCTGTTGCCGTGCTAAAAACCACACGATTACGGTAACTTATCGATCCAAGCGTAGAATTTCACACCAGGGTTCCCAATATTAGTTCATTGTTAATCATTAGCTACCGTTCCTCGAAATCAGCCCCAAGATCTATGTTTCACCCTCCTCTTACCTCGCCAGCACTTTCTTCATCTGGTGCTCCCTTCGCTTCTCCTCTAGCGCCAGCCGAATCGACATCGACGCTGCGGGGAGGGAGTCGGATCTGACAAGGGGATTTGTTTATTAATTATCTAAATTACCAACAGTGACAATAATCAAACCATCGTTTACTTCATAGAGCGTAGGTTCTTACATTGCACAATTACACCGCTAATTAGTGTTTAATTACTTAACTAATCAGACTAATCTCTACCTCGAGTACGGCGACGAGGTCACAGTGGTCGAGTGGATGGGGGAGGCGCCGGGGGCTGCGAACGATGCCATCGTCGTCCCTCCACTGCTGCTGCCGTTGGCTGCTGCTGAGTGGTCGTGCTGCGGCTGCAAGGAAGACAGGTATTATAGTTCAGATCGCATTGTTTTAGTATTAACTAGGAAATCCCGGAAACCTGTGATTCTGTGGTGAGACCAGACAAAATGGGGTTTCAGAGATACAAGATATCTCGACTGGTCTCATACCTGTCCGAACGCGGTCACGTTGCCGCCCCACTGCTGCTCCTGCTGCAGGCGCGCCGAGAGCGGCAGGGACGGGCTGCAATCAACAGTCCGGTTAGAAAAATCAGTCATCGATAGTTCTGTGAGTACTGTAGTCAACAAATACCGTACCGTGCTCCGGTGAGCGAGTCGGCGCTCATGACGCTCATGCTTCGAGGCGGCCGAGGACCCGTCAGCGAGCCGACTCCGAATCGATTCGTCTGCAAGAGAGGTACGGTAAGGGTACGGTAATAATAATAGTTATGAATATTGAATGCAAACTACTAGAAAGATTGAATTCACGAGAATACAAATCCCTAGCAAGTTTTCCCTACAATACTACCCCAACCCGACAGTTACACATTCCGACCCCCTCTCTCCCTATGCGTGAATCCTCCACTGACTCATAGCTGCAGTGAAACAACAAAAAAGAGGAAGATAAAGCCAGGGCAGAAAAGGGTTTCCGTTGTCTCATATCCTTCCGTCATATTTCAGTTTACATTGGTTCGATTTGTGTACGTAGGTCCACTAAGAAAATCAAGCCAAAGGAATAGTGGAAAAACAACAACGATGATACTAATTCCCGCCATGATAAACCCCGTTAGAACCCGAATTGTTTCTTGGAGATTGCTTTCCCTTCTTCCTCACCTTGGGTGGATGAGCCGGTCTTGCGGCCGAGTTTGCGGCCCTCAAGTCGGGAATGCCCTGGATGGGCACGAATCGACGCGGAGAGGAGGTGGTGGCGGCCAGGGAGGAGGAGGCAGAGGGAGGCTCCATCGAGTCTGTAAATGGGAACGTTTTACTTCATGGATATAAAATAAATCATTCCATATGAATCAGAAGGGATGAAAGCAAAATGATGCGATCAATATTTTTAAAATTAAATAAATACAAATAAACGCACCGGCACGCGCGGGTTCGAAGAAGTCGAAGAGGTCCGTGAGGAAGGCGTTCACGTTCACCTTAATTAGTTCATTATTTACTGATTAACTTAATTAATTTGCATACCTGCATGCTCTCGTGCATGTAGAGGACGTCCTCTGTCGAGAAGTGCCACGGATTCGAGGGCAGAGCATCGCAGAAACGCCTGGTGAAATAAGGATGCATGGGATACTCGGGATTTTCATTTGCTCTCCAAATAACTGCTGCCGAATGTTGACAATAGATCAATTCACGTTTCGGAAATACATCAGAAACACAACTCATCCTAGATGGGATAAAACAACTCACTGAATGAGGAGCAGATTGTACTGGCAGTCCGTCATCGACATCGGGTCGTTGAAGCAGATCTCTGCAATTAAGTAATTGATTAATTAAATAATTAGCATTTATTGAAACATAAGAACAACAACATCGAAATCACGTCAGTTCTCTGCAACTGTCGCCCTTTAATCACCAATTCCACCCGTGACTCATCCGAATGGCTCACGATGCGCTCAGAGTAGGTGGCAATTACTAAGAGCTCGAGTTGAGCTAATTTAGCTGATTTAGATCATTTCAAGGCCAAATTTCCCTCGACTACTAATTGATATTCTTGAACTTCCCTGGACAATAGTAGTTGAAATTGTCGCTCCTTGCGTTTGGTTTCAAGAACGAGTGAAAATCTCGATTGAAAATTTCTGGTGTGAAAATTTTTTCGAAAACTATTTTGCCAGGGCTAAATATGGTAAAAATCCTCCCCCAAGTTTCCCTTGATCTATCTATCCACCCAGTAGTTCTCAGTTCCACTCACCCGTCAGGTCGAGTCTCTGCGGGGAGTAGAAAGCGACGAGGGCGGCGGCGCAGCATCCATCGCACAGATCCTCGTACAGATCCTCCATCTCCGGGATCACGCCCGATTTGCCGTCCGAGCCGCCTGGATAATTAATTGATTAGATAAGTAATTAACTAATTAGAACAACATTCAATCAATCAATCAGTCAGTTTATCATATCAGACAGTGATTTCTGTGATTGACTGGTGACTGCTTGGCTTGAGTGACAGAGCAACAAGCAGTCAATTACCCATAGACTACCAAGTCAAATACCCTATTAGTTCGAGCTTCATAAATTATGCGAACCCTTGAGTTCCGTTCCACTCTTCTCTACATCATCTCTGATCAGCAGACAGATCTTGTTGATCCAGAATAGGAGGGCGTCAGTCGAGTCCATCGGTCGCTCCCCCTCGTCCACTGTCGTGTATCGACTGCAGATGGGAGAGTGATTAATGAGGCAAATAAATCTGGCCACTCATTGCTACCTGTACCATTGAAATCCACTTTGTTAAAAATATAAGACAGTAAGCTTCGTGTTTCAACTAGGTATCCCCGTCTCTCTTTCTCACCTCACAGCCTCGATCGCCCTCTCAATCGTGCACGTCCTTCGCACGTACGCGCCCATCAGCGCGTCCATCATTGCGATGTGAGCCATCTGCAATTGAAGACTCATTGAAACACTGATTTCAGCAGATATACCTATTTCAAATTGCGATTGAAATTCGACGAAACTTCCCATCCAATATAGCACTTTTTTAAAACTAGGGTGAAACTTGAGAAAGGATTTCATCAGACAGAAGAAGCGGCAGAAGAAGCTGCTCACCTGATCGAATGGCTCTGCAGAGTACAGCATCGCCTCGGTGACCTTCACCATCCCCCCGCCTGCAATCAATCCATATGCATTACTATTAGAATTTAAGAAATAATATTTCAAAAATCAACAACAACATCTGACTTGTACTCTTCCGTTTAATTCTAATGTCTTATGATGCTCATTTCGTATTGGAACCACTTCAAGTCAACCAATTGTTGCTGGCCAACAAAAGTGTAGAATAAGATCATCACTAATTAATTGAGCCAATTAACAAGCTAATTAGCCCACCTCCTCGATACGAGACTGCGTGGCCGGCCTGCGCGAGTGCGAGGAGAACCGTCTCGATTCGGTGCTGAAAATTAAATTAATTTTATAATTATTCGTATATTTCCTTTCACAATTTCAACTACCATTGTGGTTTCATCTCATTCTCATTTCATTGTTGCATTCTTCTTTCTACTTCTTTTGTTAGCCTAATTCCGAGGGTGGAGCCGCAAACTAGAGCCGCTAATTTGCTAGAATTCGCCCAGTATAGAGGGAGATATCTGACATTGAGAGCAGAAGTAATGTCCAGTCAATGCAAGAATGATGCTGATGAGACGACTAACTTTCTTAACAAAAAACGAGGGTGTGGTCATTGTTTTTAACCAGGACATTCGCAGATCCGCAATCCATTCCCATATTGTATCCAGAATAATCGGATTCGTTTCACATACTCTCCGAGTGAAACCGTTTTGAGAATCGGTTTTTTGGAACTTCTGTACTTTTTGGCCCAGTGTCTCCCTGTCAACGACCGCTCTGTTTGAGAAGTGAGGATGGGAATGAGAAGGGTAGCGATAGAATACTCTATTGAGAATGGCTGGGCCTAAAAGTACAGAAGTGCCGTTTTTTTTAGTTGTTCTATCTCGATCGATAAACAGTAATCAAATCCCCTTCCGGGAATGGAATCATCCTCCCATCGATTGTCCCTCTCCTCTAATGGATTGCTCGTGCTGAATACGTGATCAGCTCACTCCACTCCCTCCCTTCCCCACTTCCACTTCCCCTATCTATCTATCTCCTCTTTTTCTTCCCATCACTCTGACCCTCTCCGCTCTCTCCCTTTCCCCTTATCTCTCGACTGCTAACAGTCTCCGTTTCCCCAGCTCACAAGTGTTTGTAAGCAGAGAAAAACGAGCGAGGTTGCTCCACAATCAGACACTAATCAATACAAAGGAACAGTGATTACACACAGACTAATTGGGCTAATCTAATTAGAGTAATTAGCCTAAAATCCGGACCTGGAGCATGGTTCCATCCTTGAATATCCTGGCAGCGGCCTGTCCGTAGAGGGAGCCATTCGTGAGAGCCGTCTGCACTGCCACTGACAGCACCACACGATTCTGTAATTAGCTTTTTCAAAGTAATCATAATCAACTAGATACTCTCCATTCAATACTTCCCCGCTACAGTCAGCTCTTTGGCTAGTGCGAATAGAGGTATAGAGCCCAGCCGATTACGCATTCATGCCAATTCCGTTTATTTGTGCTCTAACAAGTGAGGGGAAGTGAGGGAAATAAGCGGTTCGCATGTGTCCCATTCGCCTTCTTGCTGGTCATTGAACAGATGGATGTTACTTGGAAAAACGTATGAGGCGTTTTTGCCACTTTTCCCTGCCACCTGTTGTTCGGGCCATGTGGTCATGAGTTTCAGATAGAAAAACAAGAGAAAGCAAGGGAAAAGGTCGAAAAAGGTTCAACTACGCTATCCAATACTTCATGCCCTTCACTCAAACGACGGAAACGGATTGACGGCTGCTCACCTCATGATTCAAATATTGTGTGAACAATGACAGTTTCAACCAACTTTTTAACGGATATGCACACAAAGTAACCCCTTTCAGAGGTCTAGAAAGAAAGATGAAACCCAATCTACTTCGGAGTATTTTGATAACATCAGTAACCGGTTGAATACCGTAATTATAACTACAGTATCCATAATCATTGCTCACCTCTCCATCCAACAGAACGACCTGTCTCAGTTTGTCGGGGATCTCCTTCTCGAAGACACGAGTGATCAGCCAGCGAACGGACGCCACCAGCTTCGCCTGAGAGATCGATAATAGAAAGATTGTCGATCGATAAATAGTATGTCATAGGACTGTAATCCCCTCCAAAAGGCTCGTAACCAAGCATCTCGAGAAGTTAACATGTTTCCCCCGTTCCTAAGCCACTCCGTGAAGCCATATGAACGCGCCGAACAACTCAGCTTCGAATAAATCCAAGACAGTAACGGTGCCTACCTGTTCAACCCACTCATCCAAATCATCGAAGATAGCGGCCAATGACATTTGCCGATATCTCTCACTCCACAAAGACCGAAAAGAGAAGATGGATGGCTAGGGAAGTCCACTATGGATGTGCTAAAGCATCTCGCGCCACAGCAAGTCATAATGTATGCAGACGACTATGAAACATTGAGCAGTATCGCGCTTCAGCGCACCTCGATTCCCTCTTTCTCCCGTCAAAAAAGTGCAAGAACCCCGAGGGAGAACCGCTTTCATCGCCCCAATCTTCCCAGTAATAAAGTTGAGTGGCTCTGGGGATTTAAGCTGACTGAGAGGCGCAAATCGCGTGACTTAGAGTCAATTTGGATTATTTGTAACGTACCTCGAACGCATGGTAGTTCTGTACATCAACTAGCTGCGGAAGAAAGTTCATTCTGCTTGCTTGTCCTCTTTACTACTCACTAGTGGCAATATCGCATCACCTGAAGCAGGTTAACCAATGAGGTACGGTGAATTAGGAGGAATATCGACGAACGAATTAAACGTCAAGTGATAGGACGATGGAAATTAGAGCAAACACGCAGAACGAAGAACATTTTGTGACAACATTACGAAAGAACAAAAAAGTACTCGCTCGACAGTAAGGAAAGAACGGTTGCAATGTGAGGAATTCGCGAACTGTCGAGAATTAATTGGTTGGGGAGAGGTTGATGATACCCTAAAGTGGCTAATGACATTAACTAGCGGCCAAACCATCTTCCAAGGACGAGAAAAGAGTCGAGATTACGCGAGCTAGCTGATTTGGTCGGTGCGAAGGAACTGCGCCAGCCCACTTTAAACAGGCAAGCAATCATCTATTGACGCAGAAGGAGTTGTGTGGCTTATTTTAATAAAAAGAAATTTAAAGTAATATCTTTGACATTCAAGTATTCGAATTTGATGAGAATATCGAGTTATCCCTTACGAGCCATCGAAAGTAATGGCAAATGCAATATTAGTCCTCATTTCTTAGCATTTTCACAGCTCCCTCACAATATAGCTACAATGGATGATAATCTCTAAACCATACTGGAAAACCTCTCATTCACCTCTAAAAGTAACCGTATCTCCTAAAAACTCAGCTGAAGATTGTTCTTGACAATTTTCAACCCGCAAGATAGTCCCCGATTCTTACCCCCACTACTCTCGCTTACGACCATACCCCGTTGAGAACACGACATCCCGTCCGATCTATCAAGTTAAGCAACGGTGTGCCCAGTTAGTACTTGGATCGGAGACGGCTTGGGAATCCTGGGTGTT
>LS520850.1:13439-49757 GCA_900490845.1 Pristionchus japonicus | reverse complement strand
TTGTCCAATGAGCGCGCGTCTCTAGGCACGAGAGAGCACAGACGACGAGATGCTCTCTCGAATTCGTGTGCTCTCTCACGCACGCAACGCTACCGCACGCGTCAAAATGCAATAGGAGTCATTTCTTGGAAAATGCGCGAGGTTTGAATTCGATTTTTGCCTCCGCCGTTTTTATTTACTGTGAGTGAACACCCGTGGTGTTGTAAGCATTTTGCCTTTATTTCTATTGATTCTTATAAGATTTATTGTTCAGGTACTCCATTTCATAATGTTTTGCAGCTTTTTTAAAAATGAAAATAGACTAGACTTTTTCTTCAATTCAATGCCTCGTTTGTCCTACTAACGCCGTCAATCCGGTGTATGCATCGTGATTTGGGAACCAGAAAAAAAACACCTGCAATATTGTATCATCGCTACGTCACTTCCGAAGACTAATCATACCTTGTGAACTCAAAATTCATCTCAAAATAATTTCCATCTTCCATGTTCTTTCCCTCCCTCACTCTCTCGTTCGAAATCCCCTTAATTTCCATGTGCGAGTCAATGCAGAATACTTCATTTCCCTCTCGCCGTCCCTCACTCCTGACTATAAAAGTTCATCGATGCGGTCTCCTCCTCACACCAAGTCGTCGACATGGCTCAGTCCGTTCCTCCCGGAGATATCGCCACCCAGCCCGGCACCAAGATCGTCTTCAACGCCCCCTACGATGACAAGCACACCTACCACATCAAGGTACCGTCCTCCTGTACGACGATCCTTCTTACTGTATCCCTATAGTATTCCTCCTTTCTACAGTAACCCTTCCCATCTTAGGTGACCAACTCCTCCGCTCGCCGTATTGGATGGGCTTTCAAGACCACCAACATGAAGAGACTCGGAGTTGACCCCGCCGCTGGAGTCCTCGACCCCAAGGAGAACGCCCTCATCGCCGTCTCCTGCGACGCGTTCGCCTACGGACAGGAGGTACGGTATCGATCCCAGAACTCTTCCTACCGTAGTCTAGTCGATGCAACTGCACCCTCTCCCTCCATTCCTTCTCTACCTCTACTAACCTATCCATTGTCAGGACACCAACAACGACCGTGTGACCATCGAGTGGACCAACACCCCTGACGGAGCCGCCAAGCAGTTCCGCCGCGAGTGGTTCCAGGGAGACGGCATGGTCCGCAGAAAGAACCTCCCCATTGAGTACAACCCCTAAATAAAGTCGGTTGATTCTCAATTTTCTGGTTCTTTACGTGTTACGGTACTGTATTACAAAATTATGGGTACTTCACATTGAAGACAATTGTAATAGTGTTACGGTAGTATGCGGAATTGTCATAGTACGGTATCGTCTTTCTGGTTCTCTTCTTGTCTGCGTCACTGCGTTCTATGAGGCGGGAGCGAGAGAAAGAGAGCGCAGAGAAAAACGAGGGAAAACTGAATCACACTATGAAATTGGCAACGTTCCAATGGTCAGATAGGTCTCACCACGAAATTCGTACTGGGCAAATCCAGAACGCAGTGTGCGTAATTGAGCTATTAAATGACGTGCTACTGAAGAGTGAGCAGAAGTTGTTCGAAGTTAGGTACTTTATTCATTGCTCATAGCCATAATACAATCAATTCTTGCATTTCATCAGAATCGTTGATCATCCTTGCTGGTCTCTTTGGTAAGGAGGAGTGGGGCACTGATCCTGAAGTTAGCTCGTAAGTCAACGGAACGAAAGAGGATTTAGAACGGAGAGTCTTTCTCACCTGATCAGAATGGCTCCTATAGGCGCTGTTGTCAAGATGGAGAGAACAGCCAGTGAGAAGACCTGAAATGCGATTTTCATTCATCAGAGTGAAGAACACCAATCTGCATGTTTTCTTCATCCGACTACATCTCAGAACCAGAACCACATGTGCAACCTTTGATGGATATCTCCCTATCTGATCTTTTCTCTCGATAATCATGGAAAAGCGAGAGACTTGGGCTCTAATTTCATCTTCTTGGTTGAATGGAATTGATTGAATGGATGGAGATTGACTCACAATGCCAGCAGCCTCTCTATAATCCTCTCCGTATCCTCCCTTGTCCACCAGATCGATCGCTGCTGTTGCGAGGGCCGCCTGAAGATTCTCTTCATTTAACACATCTCTTGTTCGATCAGGCTGACGGAGTAGTGAATCTTCACGGTAAGTGCGAGAAATCAACAGGAAAGAAGAGATACAGTACCTGCACCGTAGCTTTGGATGGCCAGGCAAGGGCGACGAACGCTCGTTCTTTCGTTGTGAGACCCGCACCTGAATTAAATTATTGACGATTGGGGTAAATTCTGGCCATCACTATCATCAAACTCCTTCCAATGCAAAATGTTCAGATTGGCAAAGTTTCATCAAAAGACAGCAAGAGTGGATGAATTGAGAAGGGCTCACCCATGACTGCGAAGAACGCAACGATGGTTCTCACAGCAACTCCGATCGCGAGAATGGCGCACCCGAGAAGGACGAGTCTGCAGGAATACTTCTTACTTCATTCGAGGAATTTCGAAAATCGACTCAACTATTATCCTGACCATTCTCACCTCCACGTCAGCGTACTCAATTGAAGATCGAAGCCGATGAGACCGAATAGGAGAGGCTGAAAGGCATTTTTTAATACAATATTTGATTTTCTGTGAGAACTTGTTCATCATGTTCTTCAATTCGAATGGTGACAAATTAACACGATTAGAAAAAAAGTTCAGACGGACGACTGAATAAATATACCTGGAAGAGCAGCTCCCACATGACTTTCAGCTTTGCCTGCTCGCTATTGCTATTGCCCTGAAATTCGATGAATAATCAGAACTGTGGTATTTTATGAGTTCGGTAGCCCAATCACCAGATGAAAGAAGAGAGCATAGAGTGCGGCAGACGACAAACCTCAGTCTTCCTCCACTCGGTTACAGCTAGGAATGCAGCCACAAGCACAGCCAGTGTTCCGCAAGAGTCAATGCGAGCGTAGACGCAGCTAGAGATCAATGATCAGAAGGCTAGTAGGTAATCAAACAACAGAAGGCTAGACATCAGAAACCAGAAGGCTAAAGATCAAAGATCAGAAGAGTGACGTAAGGATGATAACATAAATGAAGAAGAAACCAACCCGAAGTAAATGGCCATTGAGGTCGACAGTAGCAATGTGAATCGAGAATCCTTCGGAGCGAATCGACCGAGATAACTGCGAAAGTGAGATAGTAGCAAGAAATGAACGGAAATCAGTTGCAGAGAATGGTCGTCTGTTTGATTCTCATTTTTCAATCAGAGAAAAGGAAAGCCGTCTCACCCCACAATTCCTCCCATCACACAGCCCGCCACCACTTGAATCGGCGCCCGGATGAGAGTGAGGAAGAGACTGTCGCCTGCGAAATAAGCATCTTTCCGCATGTTCTAACACTTTTCAGCGCCAATTCAAAATGGTGGCTTTCACTGAGGATGCAACAGTTTCAATCAAATCGATTCACCAGTCGAGAAGAGGATGGACAGTAGGACACTGAACATCGAAATGTTGTAGACATCGTCCAAACTGCACGAGGCGATGATCATCGATGAGAGATGAGTACCGTAAGCTGATTATTCAGTTATCGATTGTACCGTAGCCATCAGTTATCGATTACCGTCCTGGGCGACCTTGATGATTGATGGAACGACGACGGCTGGTGAGGCTGCAGCGAGGAGGAATCTGAAAAAGCCCGTCTTATTTCAAACTGACAGATCAACAAGAAATGGACTGCAACCCTGATTCAATTGACACTGTTCTGAGGTTTCGAACGGACAGTTCAAACTGACAGTTTCTAACTGAATTAATTTTGTGTGGGCTATTTGTTCCATGCCCCATCAAAGGATTCAGGGAATAATGCGGTGCAATGGCAATAATTTTCGGTTAGTTTACCCCAGAAGTAGTCCGAACAGAATGGAAATGTCGAAGATGAGCACAGCAACAGCCGCAATCACGACTGCCTCCAGAGTGCAGGGAAGGAGGGACAGACGGAGACACGCTCCCTGCAGGAATATCTGCTGATTTCGGACGAGAAATTGACTCTTCAAGGTTTCTTGGAAGACGTGAAGATGTAGAATTTTGGTAGAATCTCACCTTAGTCTTCTTCAGTGATTCTCCATCCAACGACAGTGCTCCTCGCAGCAGAATCACCACGAATGAGGCTCGCCTGTGGAGTTGGTCAGAGTACTGCACGCTGAAAAATACGGTACCTGAGCACGGTAGCCCATTCGCGTGGTACGGTGAGCGATGAGAAAATCGATAAGGGAAGGTTGCGCAGGGCGATTCCAGCAAGAAGCATTCCTATAATCGGGTTAGGCTTTTTTCGTTCTGGAGATTGAATATTCGCGATGCACCGATGTTTTACCCAGCAACGAAGGTAGATTCGACCACTCCGTTACCCGGCCTAGAGCCAGTGAGGACAGCACGATTAGGGTCACGGTAGCTGCAGAGTTGCCGTAGTCTGGTGCATCTGGAAGAAGATTGAAGTTCTGAATTCTTCTCAAGTTTCCTTATCAACTGTTAGTGAACTCAACAAATGCTTTCGAATTGGTCTTAAATTACCCGTCGTGGTTTCATTCACGTGTGAGCCTTGAAGAGGAGTGAGAAATGGTCGGTCGAAGATGGAAATGTAGAGAATGTACGCATAGAAACTGTAGATGATGAAGAGAAGAATGGACTGGCTCTGAGATGAGCGTGGTTTGAAGAAGAATTCAAACAAGAAGAAAAATTTGTAAAATTCAAACCTCATCTCGCAGTTTCTTCTTCACCACAGAGCCCATTGCCTTCAAAGATGAAATGAATCTTCGAAAAACAAAGTGATAACATTCGCTCGAAATGGGGAAGTGACTCTCTAGTGATCTCTCCTCTCGATAAACAGTTACTTCGCTGAATATAAATCAAATCTAACTCTCTCCACTTCACATGATCTCTAACACTATCTGACTGGATAGAAATTGTCGAGCTAGAGAGACTAACTATTGCTCAAATCAAGTACAAAGTAACTGTCTATTCCATATAATGAACATGAAAATGGCACAAGTGAATCATTCTATCATTATTCACTGGCGGCTCTTTCTCTCACCCCGCTAGTGCGAATTCCGGAATCATTCACTTTCGAATTGGGATGGCGAATGAAGGGTATGCCCTCCTCATTTAGCAAGCTCGACCGTTTGCCAGATGATCGAGATGCCAACGAAGGATGATCTTCATCATTCCCCATCTCAATTCCTGCGTTCCGAAATATGGTGCAATATTCTGCAAAAGGAAGTGATCTAGCGCAGCCATATGCTCAAAATACAATATCGCATCTTCATTATTTACTAGTGTTAGTGTTCACTGAATGTAGAACCGAAAGCTGTTATTCTACATTCAAGAGAAAAGGTGACGAGTGGTTTTGCAACGGATTAATGAGAGACATGATCGCTTTCCTTTCTCGTTCTCACTATTTTATGGTTTGCGTATCTCCATCACCCACAATCTCTCTGCAGATCGTCAATGCGAGATAGAATAGTGCAAAGAACCCGAACATTTTACCGAACTCCGCTCTCTAGCCTCTTTCCTCTTTCTCCTCGCAAAAGTGGCGTCAATGAATATAAATCAAGCACCTGCAAAGCATCAACACCACTTTTCTCGCATAGGTTGACTCATGATCTTCATTTGCACATTGCTTTCCATATCTGCCTAACTAGTCAGAGGCATTACTGTTTCACACGTTCACAATGCGCTCATTGCATAATATTACGAGGTTGTGAGTCAATGTTGTACCAACAAGCAACCCAGTAGCACAATAAATTTATCGAATACAAGCATGACAAGAAAACGTCTGTGGCCAATAACTACATTTCGCTACCGTAATCCCAAATTGCGTTTTGTGACATAATCTACCGTAATCTTACACAAAATACATGCTACTTACATTCCAAAAGCTCGGAGTTATGGCACGCAATACATTCGACGCCTACTTTAAGTGAATTCGGACCATACGAAGCGTGGGATCTCTCTCATGGTTTGGGCGTGAATGCTCTCCAAGCCTGGAAGAAGTTGCAGGACACTCCAGTCATCTCGACCTTCTCCGTGCCAGAAGGGACGAAGATTACGTCACCCGTACGGATCTTCAGCTTCTGATCGCCTGACTGTAAAGGGAGAATGAGGTTATCTACTAGATTTAGACCCGGCAATTCTATCGAATGGACTACAAGAGAATCATCGTTGGACGAGATGAGTAGCAGAAATTAAAAAGAATGTAGGAAATCAATCAATCGATGTTCCCTGATCCACCTCAAGCGTCGCCTCTCCGTTGGTAACGAGCAGTAGGGAGGAGGCGTCGCGAGACGAGAACGAGCCTGTCTTGTCCTGAAGGGAAAATCGATTGATACAGTACTCCAGCCTGGATCGATACCTACAGTACTCTTCAACCGTAACTTACCGAAAGCTGCTGGACATCGAATTCGGGCGTCGCCGGAGCGTACGTGTCTGCTGCACCGCCAGAAAAGCTTCTAAATCGATATTCGAGGTTACGGTAGCTTACAAACCAAAATCGATATCATTCTCTGCTACAGTAATCGTACAAAAACTCACCTATCGAGAATGGGCGGCGCACTCATCGTGTAGTCCATGTTGGCGCAGAGCGTGTTCACATCCTGCGAGAGGGTACTGTAACAGTCAGTTCTCGATCGATTAGGACTACCGTACCTTGAACTTGGGTGTGAGTCCCGCGCGGATCGTGTTGTCAGAGCACGCCATGCACTCCACGCAATCTGGTAATGGGCTAATTAATTTCATAAATTTGTTTCAAACAATCATGATAGTAAAATCGCAAATTTCTGTAGCTTCTTCACGGAAAGTTATCATATTGTATGCTTTTATTCATACAGAGCGTTCACCGTAATCTCCTCACCTCCCTTGAGATACGCGTGCGGTCTGTTCGGGCCGAGGAAGGTTGCCTGTCCGGGACGGAGTGAGAAGTAGTTGAGGAAGAGAGGAGCGAACACGCCCACGTCGCCGCCTGATTGTAGTCGTACGTATCTGCTGTCCCACACTTCATTTTCTCATCATTGTCGTACGAATTCCAAAGTAATTTGAACAGCATAGGAGGAAAAGAGAACTACCAACCTGACAGAAGAATGCCAAGAAAAAAAACCAAGAAAAAAAACTGATTAGACCAATAGTGCGTGGATTCACCTCAAAATATAAGCCAATTGTTGAAAGACCGATGGAAACGAGAAGAGTCCATCATCATTAATTTTCTCACCCGGATACTCCTCATTCAGTCGCACGAGCAGCAGCTCCAGCTTGCTCAGCTCCACCTTGTTCTCGTGTTCTGCAATTGATTAATTAGTTATCTAATTATAAAAGTAGTTCACGATAATTCCATCATTCACTTCATGTTGGCTAGAAATAGCTTCGAAAGCAGAAACTTGAGATAGAAACGCACTATGATTGATGAACTTGATCAAACTCTCGACGTGCCGAGTGATTTCCTCTTGCGGGAGCTTCCAGATGTAGGTGAAGATTGTTCGGAGCGCCTGCGATTGGGTTATTAATGAAATAAAACTAATTAGTCAATTAATTATTCAATTAGCACCTCTTTCTGCTCTCCCTCTCCTCCCTTCTCGAGCGTCTCGATCCACTGCTTGTCGAGGAATTGCCCGATCGGATATGCTGCAACGAATCAACTGATTTCCTGTTCATTAGGATTTCTAAATTCAGACCATTTCCGACTCAACAGCATGTCTATTTTAATTACAATTATTTCACTAACACTTGCATTTTAAGATTCACATACAGGAGCAGCATCAAGGGTATATAAAATCATCGACTTTCTGAGATTAAATGCTGTGGTAATACCTCTCAGATTCTCGACGATCTCCGCGGCGACTCTGAACCCGCAGAGCAGCTCAAAGTGAGAGATGGCGATGGCCATCTCCGGCTTGTGGTTCGCGTCCGGGTAGTTCTTCGGATCGGCCGCGTGCAGGGAGACTGCTTGCTCCTGAGAGGAATTGATGAGGGTACTGTAGCCATTACGGTAGAACGATCACAATGAGATTGAATTGCGCCTGCCCCCTTCAAACCTTGACGCAGCTAAATCCGAAAGAGAAAATGAAGATCCCATATTTTGGACGTCAATGTATTTACGATATTTTAATACTCGTTACCTTGGTTGGATGAGTCTGTACGGAGAGGGCCTGGTTGACAGAGAGCACCTTGAAGAGGAACTGCAGAGTGCCTGGAACCGAGTCAATTATACAGGCTTCAATTCCCGATAAATCATTCTTTATTTCATTTTCATCATTGCATCTCATTCAAAGAATACACCTCACCCTTCTCATGCTCAGCCAGTAACTGGGGATGCTTGTGGAAGAGGGCGGATAGGAGGATCTCTTCGCCCTCTCGAACCACCTTCGACGGACAGTTCGGATGCACGCCCATCCACAGCTGCGAATGATACCTTATTCTAACTGTTTGTGTATCACGAAATCGCAAACAAAATAGACAGAATTGGAGTCAGGCTACCTCAGCGTACGGCTTTCCCTTGTCGATCTCCGTCGCGTGGCCTCCATTCACGAGTAGATGAGCAACCTGTGATGACCATTGACCATATTGGCATTCTTTGAATTATAATCATCCCATTATTAGTGTGTTTGCTGACATACAATCAAGCCTGTTTCACACAATCAAGTATGCTGGGCAAGGGACCACTTCCTTACCTGACTCTCCTCTCCCTTCTTGCCCCATGCATACTGTTGAGCGCCGCACTTGAGTTTCAGCATCTGCGAATAAATCACATTGGTTAGCTGATTGGTTGAGTAAAGAACATATTCGAACGGCTACTGAGCCAATGATACGTTCGTACAAAGATCGATGACAAGTGTGTGAGAGAGGCAATTATACTATGGCCAATGTGTCATGCGAGACACCGGAGCTACACGTGGAGGGGAGAAAAACAGAAAGGAGCGATATTCCGGGAAGTTTGTCGTTTCTTTTTCCACTTAATATGTCCAATAGAAGCCACACCACGACATCTGCATCACTGATATCCATCTGGATCAAACCAGCTGTGTGTCATTACAATGTCTGGGAATAATTCGCATTTATCTTCCGAAACAGAACAATGAATACAAACAATCACGGGCAATTACTTAACTTTCATACAATTCAACAACCATTAATCCCTCCTTCCATCTCTACTCGTACAACTGAATATTCTGGTAGTACTCCTGCTCCGCGGCTCTCTTTGAATTGGCCGAGATTGCCAATTGTCCCTCGAAGCCGGTTCCTCTCACGACTCCATCCCATCGGTAGCCGGGAGGAATGCCGAACCGATTGGGCGGCCAGGCTCCTTCGTAGCGTGGGTACACTGCAATGGAAAGAATTATAATTGAATCCTATGAGAATTTTATGCGTTACAGAAAACGTTGTCAGAGAAACAATCAAATCCCTCAGCATTCTCACCTTTCCTTCCCTTCTGAATGTCGACCTTCTGCCTCTTCTTCATAATGAAGGCTGCGAGCGGATCCTCCTTCAGATCGATCACGTCCCTGCGATGGAATCGATCAGTAAATACAACGACTAGAGTGACTAGCCCTTCACCCTCATAAAAATGCCCACTCGCTTTGATTCTGTCACATTCATTTTATACAACCCCAATTCCTTACTTGAGATGTTCGTTCATTGCCTCGTCATCCTTCGGTCGCGCCCACGGCTCGGCCGCCACGCGAACCGCCTCCTCCAGGGCTTCTGCTCGCTACAATTTAATTAATTTACTAATTTGCAATTAACCTCTAATCATAGCTGTGAATTCTAGCTTCGTTCTGTAATTTGAATGACAGTCTTTCTCACTGACCCTCTCCTGCTGTGCCATTCCCTTGTTCCATCCCTTCTTGTACTTCTCGTCCAATTCCGCCTGCTTCGTCGCCTCTCGCTCTTTCTTCTCCTGACAATTACATTAATTTAGTTAATTGAAGCTTCGACCTTCTTTGGTCCATAATATCCCAATATCTCTGGCGATGAACACAAACTATACAGAAGAAATTCACAAAAAAAGCATATCAAAGAGTTCGATAACTTTCAATGAGAAAAAAAGGTGAAAAGTGCAGCATACCCTTGAGAGGGAACTGCTTAGATCAAGAGATAAGTTCTGACCTTATCCTCCTGCGTGTCCTTGCTTCCCTTGCCCGTCATTTTCTGTCTCGTCACCGTCTCTGCTCCTCGACCAGAGATGTGAGACGCCAGTTGGGTGAACATCTCAAATAGATAACGTATTATAGATTCTATGTACTTCAAACTAAAAAAAAGGTTTGTGCACCATAATGGATACGCATTTTCATATAAATCACGAAACATGCTGAATAAGAGATCCGTAGAAGGAACTAACCTCAATTTCTCGATTCCTCATCATCAATCCCTCCTCTCGCAGATCCTTCGCCGATTGGAGACCCGCCTTCTTGCCGTCCAGAGTTCGCGTCTGTAGAAACACGAATTAAATAGCAAATTAGAACAAAGTAATACGATTAAAATGAGAAGGAGTAAATATCAAGGTGATTCATGACAAGCATCCAAGCTATATACCTGTCCATCATCCTCATCCACAGGTTCCTCCTTGATTCGCTTGGGAGAAGCGGGACGTCGTTCCTGATTATAATAAAACACTAATTTTATATTATTTTACTACTCCAAATTATGTAAAACGCACTGCGTTCTAGAAAGCTACAGAATCAGGATGACTACTTCAACCTTCATTTTCGAACATGCAAAAGAACATACCCCATTAGGACTGGCTCCTCTCATCCTCCTGGGTGGGGATGAATCCCTCTCTCTTTTTCTTGGAGGTGACGAGTCCGAGTTCCTTCTTCTCCGTGGAGGGGATGCATCAGAGTCCTTTCTCCTTCTGGGAGGAGACGCATCGGAATCACTGCAAGAAGAAGATGCTTATTCTATATTCATTTTCATTAGAGCCTTCAACAAATGGATCTTTCCTCCTCTATCTATAAGAATTCAAATTTTAAAGGATGATATAATTTTAATCAATATTGAAACCACAAACCGTCTCGTTCTCCTTGGCGGGGAAGCATCCGAATTCTTCCTCTTTCTCGGCGGAGACGCATCGGAATCACTGTAATTGCTTCGTCATTCATTCACTATTACTTCACTTCTTCACCTAGAAAGAAAACCGAAAGTTTAATTAATTGCATAATAATAAAAAAGAAAGCTAGATAACTTACCGTCTCTTCCTCCTGGGAGGGGATGCATCCGAGTCCTTCCTCTCCCTCTTCACTGCTCGGGGAGGAGAATTGTCAGAATCCCGTCGGGTGCGACGGCGAGGAGGCGAATCCGAATCTCTGTAATTATGGTTAATTTAATTAATTAACTAATTAACTATATTAAGTACCTTCTCTTTCGCTGAGCAGGCGAGGCGGCTCGTCCCTGCTGTCGGACGGGGCTGCTATCAGAATCGCGTCGCTTTCGACGAACCGGGGAGGGTGATCGAGACAACGGCTCTGAAGTACAGTTATAAATGGATAATAAACGATATCTGAACAATAAATTAGACATGTGAGTACTATCGAAACGGTAGTATAAAAGAAACACCCACCTTTCTTGATAACGGGCTTCTCGTCTACCGCAGCGAACGCATTGCGGAACTTGGCCTTGGTCGTGGCGATTTTGCTCTTGATTTCGGCCTGAATTCGAAGGCCTTTAAAACGGTTCCCAAGGTCGAAATCTACCTCAATCTGGATTTCTTCTTCCATGTCCGAGTCCAAATCGGGCTTCGCTCCATATCCGACGATCTTGAATGCATCTTCCTCCACGATGGACATTCTGAACGATTTCATGTCAAGCCAGAATTTTACCATCAGGCTTAACGCTCATGTTCGTTGCATTGGTCAATACGTGATTTACTCAATACGTGAATTTAAGTTAAAAGAAAACCATACCCTGCTCCGAGTGACTTGGGCTTCTTCGACTTCTTCTTTTTGGAGAAGGCGCCATCGTTGCCTCCGCCACCAGCCATATACTTTTTGAGGTAGTCCGCCTTAGAGAGCGCAGCGGCAGACATCTGTGAAGAAAGATTGGTCAACAGATCTATAGAAAACAGCGATAAGCCTCGAGACATTCGAAAAAACGCGAAATTTCGTAAATCAGTCATTGATAACGATCTATAGTGTGCCTCTCGATTTGACTACTGTAAGTGAAAAACGCCAACCTTTGTTCTTTTTGACAGGCTTGTAAAATTTCCGGCTCTCAATTTTAAATTTTCGAATTTTGTTGTTTCCTTTTTAATTAATTAATTGGCTCGTTTATCCTGGCTGTTGTTCTGGTAATACTCGCGCATTGCCACGTAAAGCCCTTTTTCAGTTCTGTCGCTATGCTACGATGAGTGTTGACAGCGTCACAAACTCAACAACATGCGCTCTACCTCGTGTGCACTTCGCTAACGGATCTTTCGTCGTCTTTGAGAAATCTGGTCAGTTATTATTGCTCCATTGAACGACTCATAGGTACGTATTATAGATGCAGACATTCTATGTGATCGTTACCGGATCCTGCCTGACTTCGGTTCTACTATGGAGCAATTAGGCCCGAGTTCCTCAAACTCCTGCTATTCGTATCTACTGCCCGAGCAAGTCGCGACTGCGCTTGATAATGGTTTGTTGAATTGATTTTTCTTTTTATTCATCCTTTCGTTATTAAGGTCTTATCAGTCTGGTGCGCTTGAAACGGCCCGTTGCTATTGACAACGACGAGTTCATCGTTCGTAGTGAAGCGGAGAAACCCGAACTTGAGGTGGATTTGTGATCCAAATCAAGATCCACCATATTTGTAGTCTCTAGAACTCGCCCGGAAGATAGCTGTTGGACGTAAAATGAAGAATCTCAAGAGAAAGGCAGAAGAGGATGGAACTAAACTGGCGAAGGTGCGTGGAATGCTTGCATGTGCTTCAAAACATGGATTACTTGCAGAAGTTACGTCCAGATGATGTCACAGTGACACCAGAGGAAGTGAACTCTGCACTAGCTGAAGTCTCTGCGCCATCGCAAGCTAGGAAATCAGTGCAGATAAGATTGAGTAAGTGTCATGTGTACAATATTCGACGAGGTACATTTTCTTTCTTACAGATGCCTTATCAGAGCTCGCGTATGAATCAATCACTTTCCCTCAAGAGTTGGGCACTCCTGAATTCCGATTAAGAAAGGTGAGCTCGTTTAGTTGTTGAACTTATTTATCTTATTTCTTCACATGATGCCAAATCAGATGCTACTTTTCATTTTGAAATTGTTTTGTTCAGATAGTATTCCGCGATCTCTGGTCTCGCGGCTTCTTCGTAACGAGTGGTGTTCGGTTCGGTTGCCACTTCCTCGTTTACAAAAGTGAGTTTCACTTATCTATAATCCGCCTCCATCTCATTAATAGGCACTTTTATTATATGAAGCACAATAGACCATTCAGATGCACCTGGAACGTCGCACGCCGACTTCATGGTTCGCTGTGTGGATTCAGAAGCGGAGCAGACGTCGACGGTGATGCTCTCATTCGCACGAACGGCTAATCAGGTGGGTGGGGATCACGGAATGTGTGTTTTACCAGACTCGATCTCGACAATGACAGTTTGTGAAATTTAGAGGATTCTTGTTTTTTTTCTTGCTCTGTTTATCGCAAAAGAATAAACCGTTCCGCTTATTATTCCACCCTGTAGATTTTCAGCTATTGATTCAGGGCTCTCAGACCTTTGTTAATGAGTTTAGTCGTTTCCTACGAGGTATATTAGCAATACCCGAGAAGATTGAAAATTTAGAGATAATCAATAATGCTCTAGCTAATTAAATGTTCCGTATTGTGCGCTAAACCCAGTATTATCAAAACTGAGCATTCAAATTGCACAATAACAACAAATTCAAGACTTTCCTGAACTTCCGAGAACTTATTAGCAATCCCTCCCATATTGCAGGTATGCAAGAAGTCACTGCTTGCCATTGTCAGCGGCAGCATCCACCCTCAATATCTCGCCATCCAATCATTCACTCCGTTAATGTCTCAAGATTTGGATATCATTGATTGATTTGTACATTGTTTACGTTGATAGTTCACTAGTGTTCTTTCGAAGCTGTTGTTGTTAGGCGTTTATTCTGATAAAGACATTCCAATGATACTCGAATGCCGTTAAATGCGAGAATTGGTCAGAGACCATAGCAATACTTGTGATGAAGGATGTGATCTCGAATATTGGCAATTTTTTTCTTCAGTTTCTCTCTGTCCAGCTCTAATTGTAACCGAGAAGCATGGTAAGTGTTTTTAAAGCTTTTTTCATAGCTTGACGGTTCTGAATTCGATAATGGAATTTAACGTGATAAATTCAGCTGTTCTTCTCGTTCTTCAAGACACTCGTGGGCAAGGAAGTCATCGTTGAACTCAAGAACGACCTCAGGTGAATTAAATGTTCTGGTTAGCTGTCGGCTTTGAATGCACCATCGTATGGATGTATCTCTCAAACCTAAATTCTTCGAAATTATGTATGAATCCTGCACTCGCTGACAAAGTTTCTATTTATTTCTCATTGAATGGATCTTAATGGACATTTCGTTATGGCCTTTATTTTCATGCGAGAGAAACATGCTGATCTGATATAATCACCAACGAGTGCACATTGCAGCATCTGCGGCACGCTGCACTCGGTGGATCAGTACCTGAACATGAAGCTGCTGGACATCTCGGTCACCGACCAGGAGCGATTCCCCCACATGCTCTCCGTCAAGAACTGCTTCATCAGAGGGTCAGTATGGTTTATCTTACAATTATTTCTTGTTCTCGATAGTAAGAATTGGTTAAGTTTTTTTTTCATGAGCTAGTTTATCTTCAAAATAATCCAATAGGCGACTTTCTAATTTTAGCGCTAGTAAAGTTAGTTTCTGGTAATAAGCATTTTTATGTTTTTTGAATAGTTAATTCAATGCAGATCGGTGGTGCGATACGTGCACCTCCCCGCCGAGCACGTGGACACGCAGCTGCTGCAGGACGCGACGCGCAAGGAAATCGCCGCGAATAAGAAGTGATCTGCCTCTCTTCGTTCCCCACACTATCTCGCCTCCTCACCCTCACATATGTCTCCTTTCGTTTACTGCGCTCTCTAGGTTACTCTATTCGGTCTGTAGTCAGAGTTTTGAAGGTTTGGTAAAATATACAGTCCAATAACCCTGAATGTAACCGCCTAGAGAGCACTCCCATGGCAGAGAGACCACAATTCACCCTCTTACTATCTGATCGAGCCCCGATATTTATGCTGTTGTTGAACGTTGCCTAGTGTAAGCTCCCTAATATTCCGTATTTCTCATTTCTAGTGTATTTGTTTGATGTTGTGCATCTCTAGTTTCCAATTTGTAAAGTTTGCCGTGCGCCCACGGTAACTGTGATAAATGATCTCCATTACTGCTCTTGAGAGTGTATACGGACATCAGGACTGTCGGAATTCAGAAAGTGCTTCGAATTAGAGTCTCAATATACTTTGAAATGAAAATTTGACTAGACACTTTCCAATCACAAACGATGTGAACCAATTCGCAATTTCATCGACTGCAGATAATTCATCTGTTGAGATTGCAATCGATTGCTTGCCTTGGGTGATCTTATTCGAAATTTGAGTTGCGCCGCGAAGCTAAGGAAGCTGTTTCTAGTTCACACAATGTCTATCTATTATTCTTCATGATTTTATCATGGATTAACACAAGCATGGATACCAGTAGGTACGGTCGAATACATCAAAAGGCCACAACGCAGTTAGCTGCGAGAAGTGGAGGATTCGAAAGTTGAAACATACTGCACATGAGCCGGTTCTCTAATACTGTCAGTTCGAAGTGGGCATTTTCTAATATAAATGCGAGTGGGGTTTAGATGGGAAAAGGGAAGTCTATCCGAGTGTCCTGCATCGTGTGTTCATCTCACTCCATTCTCCACTGGCCAAACACTCAATCGACGAGGGTCCCTCCATTCGGTGCCTGTCCAGACAACCGAAGCGAACTCGCGTGCCTGAAGACATTCTTTCGTGCATTTGATATGAATCCGAAGAGGAACTACTCGAGGCAACTGTTGCATAACAGACCTAACGGTTCTCATCTAAGCCAGTTCCCATTCGGGAGAGAGAGAGAGCTACTCACCGACGGCGTAGCTCGCTTGCGCCTCTCCCAGTTGGTATCCATTGTGGGGCATTGGCGCTTCTCCACACTTTGCCTCTGCAAATGGAAGAGAGATTATCTACAGTCAGCATATGCTGTGATCTGGAGATTCTTGTCAAACGAAGCTCGTAATTATAGAAATGATGAAGGTTACTCACCAACGCACTCGGGCACCTTGCCCGACCACTTCCCGTCCGAGGTGCAATGGATGGAGGGCGGTGTGGTGGGAGAGAGTCTGCAAGCAGATGAATGAGTGAATGCGCTTTATCTTCATACTACCCGATCATGGTATGTCAATACCGATCCCAAGTCCCAACCTGAAGGGTGCTCGGCACTTGAAGTGGGCTGTGCCTCCGAAGAGGTAGGTGGATACGGAGACAGAAAGCATCTGACGACCATCGACGAGCAGAGGAGAGCATGAGGAGGCTGCAGGGGAGAATGTTTCGTATTATTGCTCCAGAAGCCCATTATTCCTTCTCATCTTCATTATACACGTCTTCGAAAGTATCAGAAATATGGAGTAGACGTGCAGCGTGCTTATCACTCGTCATTCATTCGAATGAATATTGGAATCTCACGTTGACAGTTGGGCAGAGCCGCCGACCATTTGCCCGTCTCAGTGCACATCGCTGACGTCGGGCCGTCCCTGCATGCATGAGTGTACTGACCACGTTCACTGGCCCCCACATTCCTACTCACCGTATCGCGTGCCCTCGTGGACAGGAGAATTGGACGTGAGTTCCAACGAAGAATGAGGGAAGATTGGGCTGAGAAGGATGGACGAAGGCAGTGGAGGAGTTGGTGAGAGGCGAGCAGTGGATTCCTTCAATTGGAACTGGTCTCAAGTTCTGATTGGATTTTATTTTTTCTCGAATGGTGAAGATGATATGCAGTGTGTATTTCTCACATTGGCAGTTAGTACTTGTCACGAACTCACCGAGCACCCTTACTCGCACGCCGTGTCTCCTTCCATCAGGGGCGATGCAGTAGAAGGCACCACTGTCCTCTGGCTGAGCGACCGAGACAGTTAACTGAAGAGAGAAAATAGCGCAATAAATGGATACGTCTGTGGATACCTGGTAAACATCAACTGCCTTCTTGCCGAATGCAGCGATCGAATTCCACGACCGCGGATATGATCGGTACGTGGAGGTGACTTCCTGGAAAGGCATCGATTGTCTGATAGTCAACGCGCTGCTCTTTAATAACTCACCCATCTCGGTTGGCCCAGTCGCTTCGGGTATGCACAGGAGAAAACTACTGTGGTAGATCGATCGATGAGCAGTTCACCTGGAAAGGCAAACGTGCTCGATAGCTAAAATAACTCGTTTTAATTGGTTGTTTCTTATAAACGATTGAAGAAAGAAGTAACCCTTGGAGGAGACTGAAGAGGCTCCATTAAGGACTTCGTAGTGGATCGGAATTGCATCCGCTGCAAAATAATGAACTTAGATGAACGAAGATTGAAAGCACATCACCAATCTATGAAGAACTTCAAAGAATTGAGGATGAATGACGAAGAGAGAAGACTTACGTTTAACCGCAGTCGGATCCAGATCCACGCACACGGGCGAGTTGCTGTTCCACACTCCATCCGAGCAGACGCTCTCTGCGCGACCCTGAATATATTTGTTGGAGCTGCAGGATTTGCGCTTCAAAAGATTCGCTCGTTTGCATTGAATGTCGTTGTATTTGATCTGTAAAAATAACCGCACCTTCAACTTCTGTGACCCTATCTCGGCGCAGCGGAATCGAAGTCGAGCACCGTCTGCAATGAGTATGTACAACGATGAGTTTTCGTCTTTGATTAGCCCTCGCCTGTCAGGCAACACAGCTGAATAATGAATGGAATGCTCATACAGCAGGAGAGATAGTAAAGAATGAGCAAAACAAGCCGTACCACTGAACATCTGGTTGAAGTGGACGATCTGCTGTTTCTGCTCGTCGAAAGTAACCAGAGAGGAGCGAGAAGAGGCGACGAACGAGCAGGGCGCACCGCCTGATATGACATGTGAGTGTGAAGGGGAAATCGGCACTTGCGGAGTTCCCCGCAAGAACGGATATGTTTCACTCATTCCATAAATTAGATTGTCTAACGCAGGGTGGTGGTCGGGGCGGATGGTGGGTGGACACTCTTCCGGTGAACTCCACAAGTTCCGGACTTCAATGTTTCCATATTTCGGAAAAAAATGTGTTCCGGGCACTACTATATGAATATCACGGTGTTGAAACGTACCGTACTCGCACTCGACCACCTCTCCATGCTCCCAATCCCCATCATCACAGCGATACTCGGTGATGGATCGACCAGTCGCAGAGACTGCGCAGCCGACCTGCGAAGTGCAATTTCATGTACCCCTGCATTCAATGCTGAAGCTTTATAAAAATAGAAAATCAAAATGGAATTCTTAATTGAATTTGAGTCTCACTTCTAGGACAGTTCCGTGCGGGAAGGCGATGTGATCTGCGCGCACGTAGTTCTCCATGTTGAACACGCGCATGCCTGACAAGGATGATATGTCATGGTGGTCCCTAATTCCCATTCAGAAAATCTCCGTCGTGCTCAGATATAATCTACCTCGTCCAAACTGTGGAGGCGGCCCGCACATGGAGTGAATGAAGGCGGGAGGAGCTTCGGAAGGAGATCGAACTCGCTTCGATTTGATCGCTGAAAACTAGCCATCAGAACTGCCGAAGCCTTCTTCCAATCGGAGCCGTTAGGTTAGTTGTCAGTGCTTACCACTGGAATCCGCATTCGTCAGGTTGCAATTGGCGTGGAACTCGGCCAGTTTATTCCATGGAAGCAGTGAGGACGGCGGAGAGTCGCACTCTGATGTCGTCAGAGACAATCGGAAGGCGGGAGAGGAGTCTGAAGAGGATCACCGTTACGTCTCAAATTGCGATAACCCACCGTTGAAGCAGTTGGGCATCTCCGACAGTGCTCCCTCAAGGCATGTTACCTGAAATAATGCATAGTTCATTATTCTTTATTGTCTTCTTCACATCAGCTTCAAAACGGTTAGAAAATGTACAGCATGAAATTCTTAGTAGGTTTTCTTACCCTTCCGCACGGCGTGTCGACTTGCTCGCCGTGATCAATTATCGATCTGGGTGGATCGAAGAGGGAGGCGAGACCGGACGGGAGAGGACAGGAGGCTGGAATGGAATACTCTTTCCATTCTACATGATCTCTAGATTAGAATATGACGGGAGCGGAGATATTGCACAGATCACCTTTCGATTCGCAGCGGCCAATCGTCGTCTCGAGGAGACCGTGGCTACACCTTGTTCTTGGGTTTCCAACGAGATCAAAACCTCGCATGCACGTGATTCGAGCCTGAAAAACTTTGTTGATAAGATCATTCCGAAAATGCTTACAGCGAGAGGAACTATGTATCACACACCTCCCGTCCATTGGCCAGTTCTTCTCCTGACTGGAGGATCTCGGTGGGAGTGACTTCCGAGGCACCGTGCGAGTAGGAGAGATGAAGGCGAACCTTACAAGAGACATTTTGCGAATTCGCCCTTTGCCCTCTCAATGAGAGCTGCTATGGTTTTGTCTCATCTTCAATACACTCTCTCATTAGTCAAAGAGAGTGAGTGTGTATGTGCAAAATGAAGAGGCTGCCTGTACTGACGTACCCTTTCCTCCGGTCGGACGATGAGTGGAGACAGTACGAAGAGGGCGTGCAGACGGACTGGCAGTAGGCAGGATTCTGAAGGATTGTCGATGCCCCGATCTGATTATATCGACGAGCACATGACTCCAGCATACTACAGGGTTCAAGGAAAGCAATGGCGATACAACGATGGTCTAAGATAGATTTATCGAGTATCAATCAACCACGAAACACATGACACGGATGTACAACAAATGTTGAAAATAATGTGAATCTCCTGAGATATTTTTCGAGTGTTTGAGCACCATTTTACCAAGATACGAAATGAACAAATAAAAGTAAATCTGCATTCTCAGCGTGACCGGTTCATTCCTGTTTAGCTCAAAAGGCATACTTCACTGTACAACATCGATTGATGGCGAACACCTATGGCCCTCCTTGTCGCAGATCTTGAACAAATGAGTCGACTGGAGTTCAGAAAAGCGTACAACAGTGTTACGACATCAATCAATACTCTAATGATTACTCGGAACGCAGATTGGCGTCTCCTCCGGCCTCCATCTTCCCTCCACACAACTCATCCTTCCGTCTCCGCCTCCCTCAATCGTCCAGCCATCTCGACAGCCAATCTGAAGTTATGCACCTGACTCAGCTTTCGAATCATCTCTCCTGATAGAGGACCGGCCTTCTTTCTGCAACTCATTCGTACCGTAATCTCTCCCTCCCTGATCAGGGTGACAGTCCTATTCGCATTCGAGTTGATCACCGGACAGAGTGAAGGGGCGAGAACGGAGGCGGAAGAGGGAGGAGGGAGGGAGACGTGATGGTGGTGAGGACGGTGACGACGTTCCTGTATTCGGAATGTCCTCCAATAAACTACAGAATCAAACGAATACTTTAAAATCTTCAAAAATGAGCATAGTTTGCAGTTTCCAATTTTGCGCACTGCCTGCTCAGTCTACTGGCAAAGTATTCAAAACTTCGGCGTCTTCAGATGCTTGAGATGCAAATGTGAATACTTTTTTGCATCATTGAAAATGACAGATAGAGCTACTGGTGGACCATCAGATAAGATCAAGCAGGATCTCCCTCGTACCTTCTTCCTCCGCTTTCTCTCCTTCCTGAGCACTCTCGTGCTATTCTTCCCTCTCTGATCCTCCGTCTCTCTCCTCGTTCGATCCCACACGATCTGCCCGTCGATCAGAGGATGCGTCTGCAAGGAATCTGTCCTTTTCAATACCATTGACCTATTTCTTGTCAATCAGAAGCAATTTGCGAATTGAGAGGGACAGATTGATGACAAGAACCAGAATATTGAAATCTTACCTGCGACACACACATGGGCTTGATCTGTGGCATCCACTGCCCATTGACACACGAAGCCTTCGGAGCACCTTGAATGAGGCATTTCAGGTTCTCTCTCGGCATTTATTAATTTTGAAATGCACATCACTCTCACCAATAAGGTAGTTCCCCTTGTGACACTGGAACACGATGCTCCTTCCCTCCTCCACTCTCTGGATGTAGTGAGCGAAGTCGTACGCGCCCATTTGGCCTGGAATGAATATCTTTTAGTCCCTCATTCGGCAGCTCTGAGAGTGGATTCTGATAATCAGTCCGCAAATAGAGAGGATGGCCCGAATTTCGAAGTCTAATGCTGCACCTTCAAGCATGATGGCGCCTCCAGGCAGATCGCCGAACGTCTCAGATGGGTGGACGCATGAGGCTGAAACATTTGTGTGAATTTGGTCGCCAGAAGAAACCATCAGCCCAAAATGAAATAAACTGACTCTCGAGACAAGCGAGCGGCTCGCCCTCCCTCGTCCACTCGCCATAGAGGCACTTGATAGTGTCCTGAAAAAATGGAATTCGGTGGCATCAATGTTCTCTTTGGAACATTGTGAATCTTTTGGGAAGCACAAGCAAAATTTCCTCTCATAAATTGATTATTGAAACGATGAACTCACCTTCTCCGAGTTGAGATGGTACCCGGAGGCGCAGGTGTAGCGGGCGACCGATCCGTGCGCGGATTTCGTGAAGAGAACGCGCGCCCGATTGATGCGAGGAGGCCACTCGAGACAGTTCACTGCAAGGAACGAGTTATCATCTGACATCCTGTGATCCAACTGATCGGAAACGATAAAAGACAGCAAACCCACGCGGTGAGCAAATGGGGACGTGATTCCACGAAGAGTTTCGGCATTCGAGAGGAGCAGAGGGCGAGGGCTCGTGGCGGGGTTGGCAAGCGATCTGATGGATGAAACAATTCATCTTCTCTTTTTTTAAAGATGATGGCGAAAAGCAAGGGAGTTTCGAAAAAAAGTTCCATTGGTGAGAATGAACTGACAGTGATCTTGGTCCCGGATGGAATGAGTCTTCCCGGTGGGAGGTACATCGGCCCGAGGTGGGCTTGGCCGTGCTCGATCGTGGGAACAGTACAAGAAGCTGCAATGAAGAAGCTATTTATGAAATTATATTCGCAGGCTTGAAATGAAGAGCTTCGAAGAGACCTTCGAGAAACGGAAGAGCAAAAAAGGTAAAATGATAAATCACCGAGACATGTAGGCGGCTGCGAGCTCCACTCGCCGTTCTCTCCGCAGATCGCCTGGAATGGAATCATATGAAATGTGCTTTATCTGATTACCGTTCTGAACTCACACCACTAACTCACCCTGTACTGTACTGTATTCAACTGCAAATGTTAAAGGCCAGTGAAAGAGATTAGTGTTCACCTCACTGGGCCCAGTGTGGCTCATGCTCTCGAGACATCTGAAGACCGCCTTGGCTCCATAGTGAGTATCCCCTCCCTCGATGTAGCCATTGACGAGCGAGGGCAGAGGAGAGCAGCGGATCTCTGAGATACGGTAGGAATACGATATTGGATTACGGTAAATGAATTGACTTACCTTCGCAACTCGGCTCTCTGCCCGCCCACTGCCCTTCCGCGAGGCAGATCCGCTGCTTCTGACCGACCAATCGATAGCCTGAAAGGATTATTATAAAAATAGAGAATCTTTAGTTGATTATTGAACTATGCCTGATAGTATTCAATCATCGATAGTCGGATCGCACCCACCGGGATCGCAGGAGTAAGAAACGGCACTCTCGAAGGTGAGTGAAGAGCCGAGGACGCGGCCGTGGAGAGGATCAGAGGGACGAGGGCATTCCGTGGCTGCAAGGAATTGGAATAGAATATCACACCGCGCAATCGGCGGGTAATCGGTGGAAGGAATGTACAACATTGTGCGAAGAAAAGATAATTTTGATGAAATAAAGATCTCACGTTTACAGATCGGTGCATCGCCAGTCCACTCGCCCGATTCGAGACATTGTCTGGAACAATTTCAGAATGATAAGAATAACGACTATGTTGGATGGGGCGACAAACTGAAACATGTCTAATTGTTCAACAACCTATTTGAACGGTATAGTACCTCGACTGCGATCCGATCAGCAGAAATCCGGGCAGACAGGAAAAGAGGACGGAGTGGGGATACTCGAACATGTCGCCTTCTCTGAAAAGGAAACAAGTTCTTTCCTCTTCGGACTATCTAGGATTGTCGTTGTTAGTCCAGATGACGTTACTTTTGTAGTATTTGTATCTTTGACTGACCTCTGTCCATTATCAAGCTTGCCAGGATCGGAGCAGGCTCTTGCTGCAATTATCTATGTTTGATCAGAGTGGCAAAATCGCATTCGACTCACCCTTGCACTTGATATCCGGTCCGAACCATTGCGCTACGTTCTTTCTGTTCAGGAGACATTTGGATGTTGAGAGGGTGCCCTGAAAAGAGAATGCATAGCTAAGAAACAGATTTCAATCTCATACTTCTTGATTGTATTTGTTGTATCCTGCCATGCATGAGTAGTGGACCTGAATTGGGAGGTTCAGGTTCCTTCATATCTTCTTCTTGCTCACCTCAGAGTCCAAATCGTACTCTCCCGTGTACGATTGTCCATCGTGCACTGCGTAAGCGATCTCCGGAGGGGCTCCGCATTTCACTGCAATGAAATCTTGTTAATATTTTTTACCTGTTACCCAATCGTTAACTTTCATACTGAGGAGCTTGAAGCTAGGAGTGGATGAATAAAACGATACATTGCAATCGGCAGACAGGGAGGGCACCGCTCCACTCCTTGTTGCCCTGACAGCGACGCTGAGAAGGGCCGACGAGCACGAAACCTGCCAGTTTCAGATTTCTTTAAGAGTAAAATCTCCAGAGAAGCACAAATCCTGTGAGTTTGAAATGGTGATTTAGAATCGAATCACAAGAACTGCACTAAGCCTTATAGTTGCGCTGCTCACAAGAAGCTTGTTCATCTTCTGTAGTTACCAGAATAATATAGGGATTAGAAAACGAACCAGCATCACAGGAGTACTCTGCATTGGCTCCGAAGTGCCCCTCTCCGCCCCAGTGAACGCGGCCATTCGGAATGTCGAAGAGGGTAGGACAGGCGAGACCTGAGGAGGACTTATCTCCATAGATTCCATGAAGTTCTAATTTCAATTCATCTTCATCCTTTCGAAAATACAGCTCACATTGTCCATATTTACTTTGCAGAACCTTGCTATAAAATGGACGATGTTCGTTTCCGTTTCGATCTATGAAAAGAAAAGCATAGTCATTTCTCTTCTCGACAATTTTTAGTCAAATTCCAAAAACATCTTACAATCAGATTATACTTCTCTATCTACTTCTCCTCACTAACTGCTCCCTCCCACTAATCCCTTCTCCTTCCTCTCTCTTCGCGTCAATCAGTGACTCGCGTCTGAGACTCAATAGTCATTTATCAAGGAGGAGAAGATACGGAGGGCAAGGAAGATAAATCAAATGAGGAGAGGGAAGAGAGGAGGGAGAGAGAAAACGAATGATCACGAGGAGTTTCCGGTCTGGGTTTTGATCAGCATGATTATTTGGAATTCACCAGAAATCAGATCATCCTCTTCATTATTTTTCTCTGCTCTCGTCCAATCTCGCTAACAAAGAAGACTTCATCAATATCTCAACAAGATGACGAGATTCTTACAAAAAATCATCATAAAATATCACTTGTCTTTTGGTTTTATTAGAATAAATGCATGGAGCGAGTGGGAAGCTATTCGAATGATCAAAATGGTAACATTTCAAGAATGATTAGATAAAAATCTTACCCGGATTGACACAGCTCAGTCCGCACTCGCCGTCGCAGAGACATCTGAGCATGAAATGGAAGGATCAGGACACTATTACCACTCATGAAGGTTTGCAGAACGGAGATTCAATTATTTCGAAGAAATTATGAGAATCAGGACAAGTAGAGTCAGTTGGATCTGCATCTGTATCTATCCATACTTCTTGTGCCTCCTGCAATCATCGTCGATTGCGCACGTCTTCTTGCAGTATTTGGGACGAAGTGCAGAGGAGGACGCGCCAGGGCATTGATTCGCTGAGATTGGGTGATTCAGAATTTCTATTTTAGATCGCTGGTCAACGTTTCCAGAGATTGAATTAAAACGAGTTCTCTGTAAGATCAGGAATAGGGTGGCACAATGCTTCAAAATGGTCGGATTGAGCCCAAATTTGAAATGGGTGGTCCCTATAGCTCGTACATACATTCTACAACTTTGCATGATGATCATGCATGGTTCATGCAAATTTCTTATCTTTTGAGATACCCCCTCATGTGACCCCTCATTCGATAGAGCATCGAAAGTTATGCCTAGAGTTTGATTTTCATCCCTTTTGGACAAAATGGAGCCGAGAAACATGGAACTATGTGCATTTTTTCATGATTTTTCATGGTTTCCGATTTTTAGAATCATGAAGAACTCATTTGCACTGGCTGATTTTTGCTGTATTCGATGCGTCTTCGATTCTCTATCGAGCAGTATTTTTTTTCATATTTTATATCGGAGGCGTAAGTTCTCCTTTTCCATGTTCTACATCATGCTGTCACAAATATAGTCACTGGCCTAGCAGTGGGCTCCCGCAGGACGCAAGTGCCTTGAGTACGGGGATACCTTTACCTTTACCTTTACATCATGCTGTCATGGGGCAGGTTCGAATCCGCCTGCCCACATGAGTTTTTGCCAGCCGTTTTCAACGTCCGTTTCTGCACAAAACACTAAATTTGATTATTTCTCGGCTCACTAGGCCAAATAGAATCGAAAAAAACATGCAAATTCGTCTGGCAAAAACTCATGTGTTGCAGGCGGATTCGAACCTGACCCATGACAGCATGATGTAAAACATGGAAAAGGAGAACTTTCGCCTCTGATATAAAATATGAAAAAATACTGCTCGATAGAGAATCGAAAGACGCATCGAATACATCAAAAATCAGCCGGTGCAAAGCCGGTCTTCAGCCGGTCTTCATGCTTCTAAAAATCGGAAACCATGAAAAATCATGAAAAAATGCACATACTGCCATGTTTCTCGGCTCCCTTTTGTCCAAAAGGGATGAAAATCAAACTGTAGGCATAACTTTCGATCCTCTATCGAATGAGGGGTCACATGAGGGGGTATCTCAAAAGATAAGAAATGTGCATGAACTATGCATGATCATCATGCAAAGTTGTAGAACGTATGTACGAGCCATAGGGGGGATCCATTTCAAATTTGAGCTCAATCCGACCATTTTGAAGCATTGTGCCACCCTCTGAAGGAGGAAATTCCGCTCTTACAGAGAACGCGTTTTAAGAAGGCTTGTTTGAGAAAATTATAGTAAAAGGAAGTGTACTCACCATCATTCCAGTCCAGAATTAGTAGAAGTATCAGAGGAGTGAACATAACTTTGATCTAAATGAATAATCAGTCGGACGTTTAAAAACTAGATGACGTCATCAAATTCAAAGGAACGACTAAAAGTGACTGTCGCATTAGCTTACTTGGGAGGGAAGAGAGGGGGCTGCTATCAAGACGGAGGCTTCCCAGTATTCATGACAAGTGGAGTGGAACCTGAAGGTAGATGAATGGGAGAAGGAGGAGGAGAAGGAGGAGAAGGAGGAGGGATGAGAAGGAGGAAGAAGGGGTTGCAGAGAATAGAGAAGACATCACGCCAGCAAGAACATCGCGAGAAATAAGGAATTCTGCGGGTGGGATTCGGAACTAAGGATGGCATTCTGTTTCTTTGTTGGGCTCATTCTTTCAGTGTCAGAGAGACATAGCCGTGCGCAGAAGTCTGATCGGAACCAAACTCCATAGGGGGTAGTATTGCAGTAATCCCTACTAGTAATGGCAGAATGAGGAATCTTCTTTCAGTGCCTTCTTTCGTCGAGTTTTCTGGAGAGAGACCATCCAAATCCCGCCCCCTCAATTGACCCCTTCAGTCCCGAACAACAATGATCTTCGATACGTCAAGAGAGACTGAAAATAGCGAATGAGTGGGTGCGGTCTCGATTTGTTTGTGCGGTGGAGACATCATGAGATGTGAAACACAATATGCACTGGGTGTGCAAAAAAGGTGAGGATTCGACCTGAAATGCAATATGGTAGGCACTTTTGGAGGTTAGAGTGGGCTAAAGAGCGTGTGGAATGGAGAGAGTTAGAGAGAAGGGAAGTGAACCTTCCTGACGGAGAATAGCAGAGTGCATTGGCGCTATCTTGATCCAGCTAGAAGCAAAGATGTTCTCACTCTCTCCATTTCACATGATCTCTCGCTTGCCCTGACAAGAGAGAGGGAGTTGAGACGAACCATTACTCAGGAAATGGGGGAATAGAGAAGGGGATTACTGTGGTAAGACCTTTATGAGAGTTGGGGGATTTACTAAGAAACTCTTCACAGAGATATTAAACTAAAGTTCCGGAAAAGATGCAGAGAAAATGGGGTTTTGCAGCTCTAAATAGGATAATACATTGGTTTTATACTGATTAGGGAGAATCATTTCTAAGCGAATCTTCTTTTTTCCAAGAATAACCAGGAGCTGGCAGTCCAAAAACAGTCAATAGGTGCCCGAAGTTCGCACTAGGAAAAGAGAAATGTTCGGAGTGGCAGGGAGATACAAATCGAATTATCGAGTTTGGAAAGATGTTAGGGCATCCGAAGAAATGAGCAAGAAAGGAAAACTCGATTAGAAATGAGCAGAGAAGTCGGAAATCTCACGACCTTGTGATTCAATTGTAATCCCGATGCTGGATTTCCTTCCATTACCGCAAGATATGGTAAAAGATACGGGAAGATATATGCAGGGCTGGAAGCTTAGTTCCAAATTGGCCATTTTTGTTTCGAAGAAAAGTACAAAATATTTTTTCAGAAAATCGAAAATCCAGGCAAAAGTCGACAGATTGGGGAGCTTCCGACGAAATTATGGTTTTTTTTCGGAATGATTTCCCCAAAAAAACGTTGCGGCGCATTTTGGGGAAATCACTCGTCGTTCACTCCGAAGGCCGACAGATTGGGGAAGTTCCGACGAGATTCAGACCCAAAAATAAGAGCCATTTTTGTACTTTTTTTCATAGTAAAAATGGTAAATTTGGAACTAAGCTTTCAGCCCTGCATATATGGTAAAGAGTAAAAAAAACTAAGAAAAGTATCGTTTTGACCAATATAAGCGATCGTGGACGAGGAACAGAACTGGTCTGGGGCAGAAACCGAGATTGATGAAGTGAGAAATCGAGTTAGATGGACGACTGAAGAGAGCAAGAGAGAAATGAACGAGCCCATTCTCAAGAATCACTGTGATTCTCAGTATCTGCAGCATCGGGTTGTCTGATTTCTCAAATTCTCTCCATGTCTTGTCAATCTGCATGATTCCGAGTGCATGAGTTTTGGTCAAGGCTGGATAAAATTACCAGTACTGGTGAAGCTCACAGGACTGAGATATCTATCTGCGAAAGAATGGGGATCGCTAGAGGAATATGTGAACAAATTGCAATGTAAGCTGTTAAATTCGGGTCGTTCTTATGCAGCTTGTGAGCAGAATAGTTTCGACTCCTCTCCGTTGTATTTATTAATGATGATCTTTAATGGTGTACTGTAATAAATATATGATGTACGGTAACGGAATTCTCGAATTTCTTGAAATAAACAAAATGTAAATATTATTTTTTTCGAATATCTAACATTTAAAAACAAAATTAACATTATCAGAATCAATTGAATGGAATAAATAATTAAAGGCATGACACGACGAACCAGAAACGCGTCGCATGAGATGGCGCGTCAACGCGGTTTTTTAGTTGTTTTGAATTTTCTGATTGCTGAAGTAGCCTATTGTTCCTCAGTGTTCGAGTATTTATTGTTTCATTCATATCAAGCATCCATCTAGTTATCATTAAGGTACGTTCTGAGTCTATGCTAAGGCTCTCAAGGAGTATTATATCCGTCAGTAGAGCCTTTCTCTCCGACTCGTCAACATCGTCAGCTAAACCACTTCATTTACGTCTTATCGTGTCTGACTCGTGCTCGTTGTGCGGAAGATTTGCACACAGTCTCGATTTATACGCGAAAACGGTCAGTTTGATCATTACTGTTGATAAATGAACATGAAACACCGTGAAACTCCTTTTTTTGCCAACCATTCCTCAATGGTTATTCAATTCATGTAAATCTCAGATCGATTGAAGCGTAAACCATACTTTTCGCGACTACCAAGTGAAATCCGGCATCTGTTGCTTTGCATAGTAATATATTGCACTACAGATCGTTGACACTCGCCCCATCTCCTACGTCAAAGTGAACATCAAGGATCTTCCGGAGGAGCTCAGAGAGGTATTGCAAAGGAAATTTCCTTGAGCGTGAAACATATTCAGAAGCATCAGTACGACATTCCCGTACTGTTGGACGAATCGGATAATCTGCTAGTCAAGCATCGCTTCTCTCGATCTGCATTCGAAGAACGAATCAATGAGCTCCTTTTTAGATAATTGGCCTCCTAAAGAGGACTTTGAGGAGAACAAGAGGTTAATTAATACATTCGTTAATTTATTTCCGTTAGTTTGCCATTTTGCTTGGCATAACATTATCGTGAGTCATCTTCCTTTTTTTCAATGTATTGTTTCTATGACAACAACCTCGCACCCTCTTATTTTTATTGTGCAAAATAGACTACTGCCTTTTCAGGGTCATTGTATGTCACGGTGGCGTCACATTCGAGAACAGAGGCAGTTCAGATTGCAAGCGTTGTTGTAATGCAGGAGATGCCGTGCACGCCGTCGAGGTTTGCCAAAGTATTTTTACTATCCATGCTCTTGTGTCATTCAAAATAAACGTCAGGGAAACTACTAGAATAATAATACTTGAGAAACTCGAAGATTGTGGCTCGTTCAATGCGGGGAGGGGAAGTTCACTCACTCGAGCGGGAACTCTGGAGATGGAAGCAGCAGTGTTTATAGTGGATGATAAGGGAGAGGTCTGTTTGTTTATGTCTGAAAACAGACGTTTTAACATACTGCTATTTTGATCAAATGCTCGCGAAAAAAATGCTGAAATGGCTTATCAAACGATGAAGCTTGTATGATCGGAATAAAGCGCAACCATGGGCACATTGTAGATGCAATTTGGCGCCGTCGGAGTGTGTTCGCGCCTCAAAAGCCCAGTGCAAACCGCATTCGATATAGCGTGGGGCGGCGTTGAGCGTCGAAGGTATGTTCAGGTTCATTCATTGTCTACAGTGATCACAGCGCAGTCTTGAGAATATGGGTAAATTACGCGCTAGCGTCACGGTAACTCTCTGTGTTCAGAGGCCTGATTGACCCGATGGTTCTCGTCGGACCGGGAGTTGAGGAATGGGCCGAGATGCACGGTGGTCTCGGTAACGTTTTTAATCACCTGTTTCCCGGAACTCTCCTTCGTTATATATTTAATAAACAATTTATTTTCAGACGAATATGTGCTCCCTCAACCCTATATCTCGCCCGGGGCAAAGGAGCAATGGGAACGAGCGATGGAGCGGTTTGATGGTGAGAGAGAGGGACAGAAAAGCCATTTATTCGTATCCATGTGATGAGTGCCACATAATGGCATACGCGTAGCTGTCAATAATTCCACGGATTAGATCCTCTTTCCTTATCCTTTTTACAGATTCTATTCGTCGAGGTTTTTATGGAAGAGAGCCTGTGTCGAGGGAGGAGTTTCCGATGGATACTGTGGGAGCTGTGGATCTGGATCTGGTTAGAACTAGCTGATTCTTTCTTTTTTTTAGCATGTTGCTAATGCGTTTCTGTCAGAAAAGCTGGGCCTCGAATGCAGCCTGCTCATCCGGAGGCATCCTGATCAAGAAACCTGGTAAGCACTGCCGTTTAATCTATTTATTTGGTGTCATTAGCGTCATTTTGAATGAAAGTTGCTGTGAAAGTGATGGAAAATGACGAAGAAGATGCAGTTGTGATATAACTGTAATCTGCAGGCCGTCTCGGCCACTGCACGGTCTTCGGTGCTGGTGTGTGGGTGGAGCAGAGGGAGTGGACGGAGGTGAGGAGGGGGGGGGGGGGGGGGGGGGGGGGGGGGGGGGGGGGGGGGGGGGGGGGAGAAGAGGGAGAATGAGGTGAGGGGAGGTGTTTAGTCTCCCTCATTTGATCAAGGTTGCAAAGATTAGTTAGGTGAATCAATTGTAATGTAATTATCTCAATGTCTCAACGAATCGGCCTAATGGATAATCTACAGGGCGGCAGCAGCTACCGTCGCTCGGTCTCGATCTGTCTATCGGGCTGTGGAGAGGCCATCGTGCGCACGGATGCAGCCAGAACCATTGCGAGGATGCTCTGCGAGAGGTGAGCGCATACATGGGCAGGCAATGATGTGCTAATCAACTGCTAGGTCATCAGGATGCGGTGCCCCGAAAGGAGGAAAATGCGGACTTCCGAAGTAGCATACTTTAAAAATTCGCACACTCCCTGAGTCGAAATTTCCTGATTTTTGCGGGGCTCCCCTCCCCCTAGCGGAAGTTAGCTCACCATTGTGGGCAAGTACTGCTGTCGATATTTGGTATCGGGTGCAAGTGAGGCCATTTTGATGGAAAACGGGTGGGTTGCCACAGCTATTCAAGTAAAAATCAATAGAATCGGGTAGGACCGTAGGATTGACCCAAATACCAGGAAACGCAAATTCTAAACTTGCCCGAAATAGTGGACTTCTTTTCGAATTCGCAACAAAAACTGCTGAATTGTGGATTGTTTCTCATCTCAGGCCTGCTTCGTGCCCGAATCTGGCAGGAGTGGTGACGGACTTTTACGACGGTCACTTCCACGAGGGCAACAGACTGCTCGCGAGAATGAATCCCGCCCATCTCTACCTGGGGGGAGTCGCCATCGTGAGGGAGACGTGTGTGGAGGAGGGTCAGCCGCCTTTCGATCTTATCATACTTGAAATGTGTCTGGCGTGCTATCATATTAACTAATTTGGTTAATTTGCATAGCGAGAGAGCAGAAGAACCTTCTACTGCTTGCTTTCAGAACAACTATTTATTATGATCATAGTGAATGTTAGTGATGAGTATGCAAACATTTTCAGAAGATCAACAAATACCGGATATGGAAGAAGGCGGAGAGGAGGGAGGGGAAGAAGGGATAGTCGAGATGGTCATCTTCCATAACACTCCCTACATGCCCGTTGCATGGAAGGATCGGAAGGAAGAAGTGCATGGAATGATGAGCAAGAGAGAGGGAGACACCGACCAAGTCACGGTTACGGTTATGCCCCTCTAGAGATTACGGTATCCATCAGTTTACGGTAGTCCATCCCTTTCTTTGTCAACACCCCCTGTGAGAATACGGTTGACTTATCAAATAACGGATTCTCTTTTCGAAGACCCCCTATGAGCTTACACTGTTGAAGAAAATTGTTAATTTGTTGTTGAAGTTGTTTTATGCGTAATGTTGTTGTTATTTTCTCTCTCGATAAAGAAGGTTTTTTTCGAATCAATTAATATTCATTTACTGAAGTGGTTTGCAGACCACCTGAGGGTACCTTATCGCGGATGAATGCCTTTCATTATTCGCAACTGATAATGGATTGTTTGGTACGCATTACTGCACAGAAATTCAATTCTTTCACTCCACTACTCTGATTCCAAACCTTGCCATCTCTCTATCTGCTATGTTACTCTTGTGTAGAATAGTATTGGAAACAGCCATCATCGAGGGTTATCATAATCTTTAATAACAATAGTCGTTGCAGTGGTGGGTATCTAGTCTAGCGATGGAGAGTACGGACGAGGACGTGTCTCCCCGCAAGAAGGCGCGCGTCGTCAAGAAGAGAAGGACCGATGATGAGGTGAGAGAGGGGAGAGGATGGATCATTAGACTGTTAGATCCAACCGAATATTGAATCGATTTCGAATATTGAGACCTCTACGCGCGTACGGAATGTAAAAATATTCGTATCATTCATTCTCATATTCAGGAGGAGGAGCCGACTTCGAGCCACAGAAGCCGCAAACCTGCGGCGAGGATTTATATTATTTTATTAATTGTTTTAATTAATTAATTAATTAATTATTCTCATGTTCAGGCCAAGACGAAATCTCCAGAGAGAAAGAAGAAGGGCAGAAAGTCGATGGTGAGGATTTAATCATTATTTTTATTCTTGTTGTTGTTGTTGTTGTTTTCAATTGATTAATTAACAAAATGGTTAATTGCAGCAAGCCGGGATTCACGTCGACGCACAGTACACCGAGGAAGAGGAGGAGGTGAGATAGGAAGAGCATTGGTTTTGGGTGATGAGCAGTTGATCGATCGGAAATTCCGCTGTCAAGAATTGTGTTTAAATAGTAACCCACGTTCTGATGATGAGAAGAAGAGCCAAGAGTCATTATGGCATTAACCACTTTCTGCGAAGTGGTTAATGCCATAATGAATCGGCCCTGACCTGATTCTAATGGTACACTATTGGCAGCCATCGGACAATGCGGAGGACAACGCGGAGGACGAGGACCCGAATGCGACGGCCCGTGATCTGTCGAACGAAGATGAGATCGAGAACGCCCGATTCAGAATGGATAATGGAGATGAAGAGGACTGGTGAGGAAATCTAGTCAATTGGCTAGTTATTTAGTGTGCGATTCTTGAATTGCTAGAAACTGACATATGTTGGGCGATGAAACAGTGAGGAATGGGTATGCGAAGCGATTGTTCGTGATTGACGATGCGAAACCCGCTGATTTGCAGCTTCGCGATTCCCACTAGAGACGACGATCTGCTCTACCACGGCAAGACGGGATACAAGATCGCCCACGTGATGACCTTCGAGGAAGCAGAGGAGAGCCTCCATGGTCAGTTATTTTGTGTATTTTTTTTATTTATTTAATTAATTAAAATACTAAATATTTTCTGCAGAATACGAGGACGAGATTGGGCAGGGCCGCTGGTGCTGTCTCTACGAGCGATTCCCTGCCTTCTTTGCGCTACTCAGGTGAGATTATTGATTTATCGGTTCTAAAAATAATATTTTAAATCGATATTTTGCAGAAAGCCATCGAGCGGAACACGCATGGAGACTTCACCCGCACTCCGATCCCGCCTGACCTATTGCCTCATTCAGAGTGCGTTATTAGTGTTATTATTTAAAGTGTTTAATTAAATTTATATGATGAATTTGCAGCCTACACGCACATGACTCCGCATCTGAAGCGCGTGCTCGGCAAGGCGGGCAGCCCCAATGTCGGCAGGAAGGTATTATCTTTTCAGAACTTCTTGATTTTTGAAAGGGTGCGAAATGAGATTGTTGAGCAAGCCATCCTTATTATGTTGTAAATATCTTGTAATTATTTAAATAAAATAAAATATGCAGGTGCGCGCGCACTGCCGCGATCTCTCCGACCACATCCTCATGATGTGCTACCTCCTCCACAAACTGGTCTGCATCTTCGAGGACGAAGCCATGGCTGCCAAGACGTGAGATTTCACTTTTTTCCTTCTGTGAACGCCATTCGAACCCAAGAATGCGCTCCTCATGATCCACTATTATGTCCTGTAATCAGCCAGAGTTGTGATGGGTGGCATTAATGTAACCTCCACCTTGTAGGAAGAAGAAGGCCGCAAAGAAGGCTGCGGGCAGAGGCCGAGCGAAGAAGGGCAAGGGAGTCGTGCAGAATGAGGATGGAGATGTGAGTGACAGAGTGATGATCTTTGATCCCCTGATTGGCCCGTTGATCTTTGATCTCTGACATTCAGATCCTGTCCGGGGCGGACGACGACGCGACGATGGGTGGCGATGGAGGGAATGCGGCGGAGGAAGAGAACTCGTGGGAGGAGAACAGAGTGAAGGTGCTCGACTGCCTCACGGAGATGGTCAATGCTACGGCTGTTGATAATGTGAGCTGTTTCGATAGGACTGTGAATGAACAGGGTCAAAGCTGTCCAACGTGGACGACTCACATAAGAGTAAAATGTCTGCGAAAAATGGGGTCGTTGGCGGCGCGGTACGAGTGGGAAAAGGACTTTGTTTCTGAGATGAAGTCACAAACAGAATTGAGGAAATGATTGTGAACCTTTTGATTGGATTTGCATAGTGTTCCAAAATGAGGGTGATTTTTGCGGGGAGTTTTGGCTAAAATGTTACTGGAAAAATTGCAGGACGGCAAGACGATCGATTCGGCGCTGAAGTATCTGTGGAAGGGCATCCTGGACAGGAATCTGAGAAAGTGCGTGGGTTGAAACGCAATGTCTCCTTTTTTGATGCATTTTAGTACGGAGTTCGTGATTTCAGCACCCTTCTCGACCTCGCGACCAAATTCCTAATGAATCCAGACATCACGAGACCGCCTGCGAGGTGAGACCAATGCTTTATTTATAAAAAAAAACAATTTTTGTATAATAATTTTAACACGTAAATGATAAAGATGGTGATATTTACATTGCAGACCGGTGCTCACAGGCGTCTGCAAGCTCATTCGCGCCATGTGCATCAATTTCCGCCAGTTTCAATGTGAGTAATTGGATTTTCGTTTGACGTTTTATGATTATTAATTAACAGCTAATTATTCCTAATTGCAGACACGGGCTCGCTGCTGTTCATCACACTGACGTCTCTGGATTACTACAAGGAGGGATCGGCTACTGCCTATCCCTTCTTCGAGCGGATGAGGGCGGTTGGCGGCAGTGAGTCTCTCTCTCTTTCTACCTATCTATTTCTGTTTTGTTGTTGAAAAAATGGCAAAATCTAATGAAAGAAATCGTATATTTAAAAAAGTCACCTGTGATGTTTTGCTTCATAGTTCTTTTGCAGAAGACATGGACAAGCTGTTCGACACGGTCCTCGACTGGTTCCAGCGCAACTCGATTACCGTATCCAGCGTGAGTTATTGATTGAGAAACTAGAGAGAGAGCCATAGCTCCCGTGAACGAGTTTCATCGCCCGAGGGCACAAGAGAGAGAGAGAGAGAGACAGTTGCATGATAGAGAGGGAGGGGAGACGTGAGTTGAATGATGGAGGGAAGGCGAAAAACGCCAGTTGAATTTTGGGGAGAGAGAAACATTATCAGCGCGAATGGTTCAAAACAAATGCTGTTGCTACGTTTCGAGTTCCGAAGACCTGCAAGCCCCGAAGCAACAGATTATGCGTTCTAAAGCATTCCCACTGAGAATATTTTATATGGAGAGAGGGAAGAGT
>LS520803.1:336632-359391 GCA_900490845.1 Pristionchus japonicus | reverse complement strand
CATGAAAAGATAAACATAAGGTTCCATTTCTCGCTCTGGAATAGTCAAGTGCTTGAACAAAAACCAAGCGCTTGGTTTTTCGCACCGCCCAAACCAAGCACTTGGGTGAGAGAGTGCGATCTCTCGCCTAAACTTGGATCGGGCAGACGGAGAGAAGAAATAAACCAAGCTATTTGGAACTTGATCCGGCACCCCTAGTGCAAACCACGGAGAAGAGAGATGCGTTTCGGAATTGGTTCAAAATGAAGAGTGTGGAGAGAAAGAATGAGGAAGAAGATGAAGATGTGATGGAGATGGGTGATTCACGAAGCAGGATGTATCTATTTCATGATTGCCTAATAGATCTGAAAGGGAAAGAGCTATCTACCGTCTTGCAAAGTTGAGAGATGGAGAGAAGTCAGATGTGAAGGAGGTGAATATTGGGTATGGACGAGATGGGTAAGTTAGGAAGTGAGAGAATGATGGAAGGAATTCCTTGTTGTTGAATGAAGAGAACGAGGGTGATAAGAGAGTGAAACCCGCTATCTGAATGGACACTAGAGCAAGTCAGGTGGGATATTGCTAAATAGCCAAGAAAGTGTATGGGTCAGAGGAGTTATAGGCTGATTGGTAGAAAGTAGCAGGAGAATCAGGAGATGGTAGTTGACGAGAACATTCGAGTTTCATGAGTGATGCGGCAATGTATGTGGAATGGCGAAATAAGTGAGAAAGTCACTCTCTCAACCCTTTTCTGTTAAGATTTTCGAGTGGAGATTTCAGATGATTCGGTGAGAGACACACGGTCAAACGAGAACTATGGAGTGAGTATCTCGAGATCCATTCGAAAGGGCCACATGAAAATTGAGATCAGAGATCACTCTCTAATTAACTCATTCCCATTCCATTTCCCCTCAATGCGGGATGAGTGCGCGGTCGACTCGGGAAAGATGCAGATGAATGAGTTGGTGGAGGGAGAGGGGAGGGAGTGGAAACACCTCAGATTCGTCTCGTTTGGGCGCTAAGAGCAGATATGAAACTGAGAGAATGAAGGTTAGAGTACTTTGAATCTCGTTGAATGAAGAGAAGGGTAATCTGATCTGATCTGACCGGTACTGTATGTACACTGGATGACGTCTGGTGCAAGTCAGGGGAGGGGGCATTGCTACATATGAGGCTGGTTGCGTAAGCATCAAACAAGACTTGGCACACTCATTTTTCGAAAAGTTGTGAAAAGGTTCTATTGATAGTGCTGATAGTGAGGGTCAACTTCATTTTTCTCATTTTCGATTGGTGCATGACAAATCCAATGATCATGTTTTGATTCTTTAAAATTCATGCATTCGTCCTTGCATGAAACGTTCTCGAATTACGTTGCTAGATACTTTTTTACATTCGTATGTTCGAGTACTCGTGCAGTATGAAGGGAGGAATAACAGGGTAAATATGAATCAAACTGCGCATAAAACTTCGAATAGCAAAAAAAACGACAAGCTCAAACCTCATACTAGATATGCATACGAATATTGATCCCAGAACCAGGCGCATACGACTTTGTAAAAATCGGTTACCACAAATCCCTGGTATTCGAGAACGTTTCATGCACGGACGAATGCATGAATTTTAAAGAATCAAAACATGATCATTGGATTCGTCATGACAAATTACGTATCTTCTCCGATTTGTATGAAGATTGATCTTCTGGGAGCTGATTTACAAAATAAACATGATTTGCAGCACGGCTGCACTAATCGAAAAATAGCCCCATGATTGATTCTTACGCAACCAGGCTCATATCCAAGAAAGAAAGAGGCTTTGTCAGAGAAGATATCGGTTGATTTGTAGGAAGTAGAAGGAGAATCAGGAGACGGTAGTTAGGGACCGCAAGCTCCGTCCCCTTTTGTGTGGACATGGTTTCGCGCAATTTCGAGAAAGAGAAAACACAAGGCTCGTTCTAAACCAAATCCTTAGCTCTAAAGCGTTTTGAGTAGCTATCCCCCTCCCACCCTTATCGATTGAGTGGCATTCAAAGCCGAAAAATTTTGATTCTGATGGTCGTATTTCGAGTCGAAGGTCTCGATAGGGCCTGTTTTAGTTTTTCGAGGAAACCACTGAGTTTGAATAGCAATTTTCTGACTAATTAGATTTTTTCACGAATTTTAGAATTTTTTTTGGAATTTTAGCGATGACCCCCGAGCTGTGTTTTTAGCGTGTGGGGAGAGCGGAGCGAGAGGGCGGGGGGAGGGAGAGAGACACACGCGAGAGAGGCTCCTCTGGTTTCTCGTGACCAGTAGGTGGGGAGTAGCTCGCCTACTGGTCACGAGAAACCAGAGTCCGCCCCTTTCTCTCTCCTCTCGCCTTTCCTTCCTCTCCCTCCCTCCTTTACGCGCGCACGTTTTGGGCTCTAGCGCGCCTCAGAGACAAAATATTGACTTTCGGTAAAATGTATGATGTTACTGAGATCTCGAGGGGTATAATGAGCCCACATTACACATCATAGTGAGATAGATTGAATCGACGTTGTGGCCCCTAACGGTAGTTTGAAGAAATGAAAACGCCCGTGGAATGGTGAAGAAGTGAGAGGGTCAAACAGTTTGACTCAAACTATTCAAAGAAAAGACAAAAAAGGAAGACAAAAACTGTGGATACGATAATAGACAGGGTTCAACTTTCAATGAAGATATTGGACGGATTCGTCGATAGAGGAAAAAAATCGTTCCCAACCACCGTTATGATTTGAGGGTGGAGTTTTTGATCGAGAACGATAGAGTGAGAAAACCGAGTACTCAGACCCCGAGATCCATTCGAGAGAGCCAGGTAGGGTCCAGCTCCGCCCACTTTTTTAGGGCATCCTTTCGTGCGAGAGCGTGCAAAAGAAGACACAAAGATCATTCTGAACCTATTGACTTGTTCTAAGCTGATTTATGAAGCTATTCCTACCCCGCTGTACGTAGATGAAAAAGTTATAGCTTGAAGATCAAATATCAAGTTGAAGATCGCGATAGGGCCCGTTTCAATGAATGGAGTCATTCCCATTCCATTTCGCATCTAAGTGCAAACCTGTTGTAAACAACTATTTTTAAATGAAACAACTAGATGTTCTCTAGTTTCCCCATCCAACCTCATTCGCCCAACAGGGAGATCACAAACCAAATAAAGGGATTCCATCGAAGAATACTACAGTACAGTTGAATCACTTAGCCATCTGCGAATCGAGCCCCCCTACCGACACTGGACTACAAGAGATAGAGAATACTTGGGAAACTGTGATCCACGCTGCCCCGACCGTCATTCTACGAAGTAACGGAGTAAATGAGTCACTATGATACAGAAATATGAGATCGATTAGTGTTTTTATCTGGTTAAACGAACGAATTGAAATAATGAAATAAATATTTATTTCCTTCAAGAATGGCAAGCCTAACCCAATTAATCTATGCAAAAGCAAGTTGAGTCTATAAAAGCAATGGAGAGACCCCTCGGATCCATTCACATTCCCTTCTCCTCACCCCTCCCTCTCTCACTTCCCTCTCCCTCTCTCCTCCTTTGCGGTCGACGCAATGGAAACGACGGGCAATAGGAACAACAAGCAACGAGAGCCGGATGGCTCGGCTAGGAAGTGAGAATTTTCAATACACATCTATGCACTTCTTTTGTTATCTCGGTTTTCAATAGATCTGGCTTCTACGAATCTTCTACTAATGGCTGATAATCAAAAAGATCGTATCATTACAGAAGATCAATCCGAGGACCGCGAAACGAGCAGCGGAGGCAGGAGAAGGCAGCTATCGAGGCAACTACTCCTTCGACTTCCGTGGAACCATCTACTCCGGTCCGTTTGATCTCCCTCTCGGCCTACTCATTCACTGTATTCTCGCGAGTTGACCGCGCGATCATCGCACATAGAGGGGAAATGAAATGGGAATTAATTAATTAGAGAGTGATCTGTCATCTCAATCGGGGCCTGAATACTCTGTTTTCTCATTTCATTGTTCTCGATCAAAAACTCCACGCTCAAATCATAACAAGGGGTTTGGGAACGATGTTTCCCTCTATCGATGAATCCCTCTAATGTCTTCATTGAAAGTTTGGTCCTACTATCGTATCCACAGTTTTTTCTTAATTCCTTTGAATACTTTGACCCTCTCGCTTCTCCGCCATTCCACAGGCGTTTTCATATCTTCAAACCACCGTCTCATCATCCCCCGGCTACTTTCTACCAATCAGCCGATATCTCCTCTGACCCATGCTCTTTCCTTCTTGCACATTGCAATTGTCCCCTGACTGTATCCAGTGTCCATTCAGCTAGCGGTTTTCATCCGCTCTTACAACCTCTTCTCTTACGCTCTTCATCCGCCCTTACTCTTCAGTCAACGGCATTCAAAGTACTCATACCATCATTCTCTCGCCTTCTTCTCTGCTCTTAGTCGTGACGAATCTGAGCTCTGTGCACTCCCTTCCCTCTCCCCCCTCGACTGATTCATTTGCATCTTTCCCGAGTCGACCGCGCACTCATCGCGCGATGAAGGGAAATGGAATAAGAATGAATCAATTGGAGAGCGATCTCTGATATCAATTTGCATATGGTTTTTTTTCGAATGGATCTCGAGGTCGCAATACTCGGGACAGAAAAGGGTTGAGAGAATGACTTTCTCACATCTTTGGGGGAATCACTTCAATCAATCTCTCACCTTCTTCTCTGCTCTTTGAACTTACCCATCTCGTCCGTACACATTATTCACCTCCTTCACATCTGTCTTCTCTCCATCCCTCATCGTTGCAAGACGGTAGATGGCTCTTTCCCTTTCAGATCTATTAGGCAATCATGAAATAGATATATCGTATCCCCCTTCCCTTCATGGATCAACCATCTGCAACCAGCTTCTTTATCTTCTTCATAATTCTTTCTTTCCACACTCGTCTTTCTGAATCAATTCCGAAACGCATATCTCTCTCCTAGGTCTTCACTTGCACATTCCTATCTTCTCAGAACTAAGACATTCATCGTGTATTTAGAGTACATTTCCCCACCTCTTGATTTACTTTACGAATGGTAATCTGATCATATCCACATTCTTTCACAATGATCTCTCTCTCTTTTTCCAATTGGTCTTTGATCTGCTTCACCTTCCTTCTGTTCCAACCCAATAATTCCGGCTCTCAATATCTCTGTCTTCCCTTTCAATCTGATCTCACAAATAACTTATGCAGAGAGGCATGCTCAGAGCAAATCACTTGCCCATCTCTCACTCTTCATCTATCCTCCGTCTTTATCAGAACGTAGACTGTCAATCTGCACTTAAGTCATCACGTCTTAAGTCTTAAGTCACGTGATTAATCTCTAGCTGCTCTAGGCTCTCAACTAGATGTTCTCTCTCTCTTTAGCAGTCGCAATCCATTGAAATTCTACTTCATGAACACGCTGTTTCTCCCTACTCGCACAGCGTTTCACAAGGGGACATTGAGGAGGAAAAGTGGGTATAAGAGGCGAGCTTTGGCGGCTGCCTTCAGCTCGTGCGTAGCTCAGTCGGGAAGAGGACTGACTTTCGCTCACAAGATCGTTGGTTCGATCCCCGTCACAACCAACGTGTTTTGCAAAGCCTCGCCATTTTCAAACTTCCCGCCAGTTTGCGCATCAATAACTGGATTCAAATCCAAATGTCCGCGAACAGTGCATTCCGAAACTCGTACATTCCGTCTCTTTTGAGCACCACAGTATCGTTTCTCTTCTCTCCTCTTCTTTCTTTCGCTTGTCCAATTCAGCCTGAAGCGCATACGCTGATATTATCAAATACTTTCTCCCCCAAAATCAAGTATCACTTCATTTACTTTCACATTCACGTTCGAATCTCGTTCTCATCATCAACTTCAATATCGCCGATCTCGTAGTCAAAATATGGACGCAGACTAGACTCCTCTCGAAGTGATCGATAATCCTCTTTGCCAATTCAATCTATCGCGAACAATGAGCAATTTGCGTGTCTCGCACGTGCGTCTCTATAGATTGAGTTATGCAAATCGCTTAGGTATGTCCTTCTCACAGTCTTTGATCTTCGGTCTTTGATCTTTGGCTTATTGAGATCTCTTTGACTTATTGAGATCTGACACTTAATTGATCTTTGATCTTTCTCTGTACTTAATCTTGCCTCAGAATCGAGCAACATATTGCAAATGTTCTGATCTTTGATCTCTTGTTCTCAGCCGAACACTTGCGGAAGCTGCATGCTCGGGCTGATCTTTGATCTCTCTGAGACATGGCCGACCCCCAGTCATTGCTCTGTCCCTCTGGTCTGCTGCCTCCTCAAACATCTGCCTCCGTCTGGACCTTCACTGCGACCTACGAGGAATGATGGAGAGCGGTAGACCACTATCTAGCACACAATCTATGTACAGTAAGACAGAGGGAACGGGGATAAATCAAAACGAGAACAACGAGAAGAACCTCAAACGAGAAACCGAAGTCAGAGATGCCGCATACGAGATAGTATGAACCGAAGGAAGACTAGAATTCGAGGGTCCTCAACATGGACTGGTTTTTGGACAGGGCAATGTGGTTGTTCTGCAAAGGGCTACAAACCGTAATTTTTCGCTGCGTTATCCGCTACAATTGGTGCAACGTAATACATGACCGATTGCATATCGATTCGTTCTCTTTCTAAAGACCGAGTTGTTCACTGCGCCTTAGCGCCTTTTCGAGTCAGTTTACTCGAATATCATTTCCCTTGCGCTTGCACGCAGTCATACAGATTTTTCACTGATCTCTGATCTCGGAGAGGCTTCTAATCATAATTTCTCGTTCAGAGCTCATCTACCCGCTCTCCTGCCGTGAAGAGGGTGACTGTTGAGGCCAAGAATAAGACGGCGGAAGAGAATTCGGAGAATGCGGTCAGTTGTCTCTCCCCTATTCCTATGTCCACAGGAAGGACTCTCCAACAACGTCAAGTCATCGGAACTTCTTCGATAATGGCCCGTGATCGCACGGATTGAAAAGACAACTGAGGAGGAATGGAAGCCATTTGGAATCTAGAGAGAGAGAGAGAGAGAAAGAGAGTTGAAGAATGCTGATGATGTTTAATGTTTCTTCTGATGCGCACAACGTGCCATTTCATCGAAGAAGTTCCGATCCATCTATCAAAAACGTATCTATCATCTTATTCAGACGGAAGAATCTGACACGACGGCGACGAGTCCATCCGATGAGAGTAAGAGGAGAAGACGCCGGAAGAAGGAGTCAAAAGAGGAGAAGAAGGAGAGAGAGCGACTTACGAATAAGCGCAAAGAGATAGCGGACGAGGTCGAAGAAGCTGAAAGAAAGAAGAAGGAACTGCAGAGTTTGAAAAACAGTGAAGAAGCAATCGATGATGAGTTGATGAGAACGAATCAAGCAATTACGGACAAATCACTTGCGCTAACACTTGCAAAGATTAAATGCGATGAGGTCACAAAAGACTTACAGAAAATCAAAGTGGCTGGAAGTGAAAGACAGAAGGAACTGATGAAGGCCAAAGGCCAACTTGAAGAGTTGGTAGTACAGATAACTTCAACGAGAAGTAATGTGGAAAAAGGACGATCTGAGCTGAACAGGAACTTTACCACTCTCTCAGCAAATGAGACAACAATTGAGCAGAATAAAAATCAGATTATCACAATCACGAGAGAAATCGCAACATCGAAGGATGAGTTGCGATCGAGTGAAGAACAACTGAAGGATATAAAAGCAAAGATAAATGAAGTCAAGTTAGAATTGGAAGCTGAGCAAGTAGTGCTCACAAACGCAACGCATGAACTTGCGAAGAAAAAAACGAAGGAAGAATTCTGGAAGCGTCTTAGAGAAGAACTACCATCGGTGAGGGTTCCATCTAGTGCTGATGCATGAATGCACACTCTGTTCAGCCTTAATTTTGAACATTTCAGCCATTAAACTCTGAAGATAGTTTCACAGCAGGCGGATTGGTATATGGTGAGCTGAAATCTTCATGAAATTCATAAAAGTTATCATTTTGTAGGCAATGCAATTCAACTGGTAGTTGATAAAAAGGAAGAGGGTGATAAAGTCCTTCAAGAAGTGAATGGTAACCCGCTGATGAAAGGAATTGGTGCGTACGTCTATACTGATGTGCCTAACGGTTTGCCTGTCCCCGAACTACTATTTCCAATTAGTACAACATCATAAATCAACACTAGTTCGAATAAATATAGATCTCCCCTATTCTCTCGTCTGAAACTGATTAAAATGGAAACATTGATGTATGTACTCTGAGATATGCTGAATCCCTTATAATTTCAGTGTTTGCTAAAAGAATGATGAAAGGAAGTGACGATAAATGGAAGATTGAATTGATTCTGTCCTCTCTGAAGGTAATAATGAAGAGTAATTCCCAGCATAGCAAATCTGCAGTATAGACAAATAAGGAGTTATTGCATTTACAGGACGTATATACTCTAGTGAAACATGGTGTGAGCATCGGCAGCGTGGATGGTGAAGAAAAGAGGGTTCGCTTCCTCCGACCAAAGGAAGGTTCGTACCACTAGGAAAAGAAAAGACTGAACAATATTGACCCTTTGAAACTTTGTGATAACTTCAAGAGCATACGTTCATGTGAATTCGAATAACTATTTCAGCCACTCCTGCTCAATTCAACGATAAAGGAGGATTCTCTCTGGAAATTGCAAGTTTCCCGCCAGGATTCACTGGTGAGAGATAAAATAAGAGAGAGCAAATATCTTAATAATATTGCAGTGAATCATCATGCCGTATTCTCCAAAATGATCAAGGCAAGATCCAGTGAATTCGATCCGGTGAGATCTCCAGATATACCTATTTTCCTTTTCCTTTTTAAAGTATATGACCTTTCACTTTCTCCCTTGGCAAAGTTGAATTGATTTTCGCAAAACTCGTCTACAGTCAGTATTCATTGAGTGTAGCTCATGTGCTGAATCTGGAATCTCTCGGGTAGCATTTCGCTGAAAACCCCCGCTTTTCAGAAACTACAGTAACCTAATCGACGTTTCTGCCATGTCAATTGGGTTGCTGTAGTTTCGGGAAAAGACGGGAATCGACTTTAAACTTGGATAAAAGTTATGAGCAGAACTGTTTAGTTTCTCAAAACATGCCTTTTAACCGATCTCGGAACTGTTCAGGAGGCAGGCGAATCTCTGCTGTTCTTTCACTCGATGCCTCTACTGGAGCAAGCTATGAATATTATAAGTGGATCAACGATTGGAGGCTCAGTCCTCGTCTGTACACAGGTTTGATTTGTTCTCAGCTTCGTGTTTTAACATGTTCGGTTTCTGAGAAATAGTGATGTGCTGATCACTTCTAGGAGATTTTTAAAAGGGTTCCCAATACTATTTTTCAAAATTACATCTCAAAGATCAAAGATCAACTTTTGGTTCCTATATGGCAGAAGTGTATCACACCCCTAGGGACTCTAATCACCTGAGGACGATTTTGAACTGCTGTTGCCCGCGTTTAGAAAAATATGAAAATGAAATATCTAAAAGCTTAGGAAAGTGGGACGTATGCGAAGGTGCTTAGGATACAAATTAGGAACAACTTTTTTTGAACTCTTGCAATTATATACTTGCAGGAATGATCTTCGGACCACGGTACTATAAAATCTATTGCTAAATGTTTTATATCAGTTCTTCAAATATTTAAGTGTTACTAAAATGTGAGTTTCGTGATCAAGTTTAACGAAAAAATATCAAATACAAGGAAATATTATGAATTCAAAATATATTCGACTAATCCAGAATGTGGCCTAGTCGAATATATGCTGAACTAGTTCCTATTCTAGTACGGTATTCTAATTATTTTCCAGGTCTTTATCTGTTTGTCTGTGTTTTTTTTCGAATACACGCGGTTTGAACGGGGGCGGAATTTTACGTATTTTGGTGAGTTGCTGACAATGAGTTCCAGAAGCGCATCCGCCCATTTCTGCATTACTTTCTTCTTATCGCTTTGAAAGTTGTTGTTCGCGTTGTTTTAACAAAACAAATTGCTCCCCTCTCCCCCACTAGTATTGCGAGCCACCTCACTAAGAGACCTGTAATATCCTGGTCGAAGTAGTCATGGGTGATTGAGGCCTGCTAGACAGCGAGCGAATGCGTTACGTTGAGCCAGTTACTTTAAAGTGCATCTTTAAAATTTAGGGAGGATGTTTCAGTAGAAGGAAGAAGAGAGTCCCCTTACTCGCTCTCCCATTCAATCAATAGAGGAGTTCCCAAATACAGGTGAGTACTGATCTACTCTCTTTGATTAGGGCAATTATCCATTGATAAGAGTGGTAGAAAGCGTGTGAGTACTCTGAGCAGTATATCGATCATCTCTTCCGTCCTTCTCAGGTGGTTCACTCGGGGATGACTCGGTTATCTTTCGTGCTCGTATTCATAACAGCAGTGATTGGCGTGATCAATGGAATCGAACACGATTCGGTCAGTTTCCCTCCCTCTCTCCATTCAATGCTTATAGTACAGTTGAGAGGGGAAGGGAGGGGGTTCGAAACGGGATTCAATCATTCTCTCTCCTCCTCCCCTCCCTTCCGGAAACACGAATCCATTACTTTGATTGCAGGTTTGCACAGGCGACTCGTGCCCTGATTTACACCTCACGATCATCAAATTAGTGAAGAGAGACGATGCATTGGCAAGGAAGATCGCCGATGACCATGATATGGAAATTAGAGTCAGTTTATGATTCTAGAACATTGATATTGGCCCTTTCTATACTTGATACCGCACTAGTGAATCTGAAACTTGACTGGATGTTTATTCATCTCTTGACATAGGTGAGCACACTCACTAGATGACCTCCACAAAGTAGATGAAGAGAGGAAGAGGGAGAGAGGCGAGAGGGGAGGAACCGTGTACACTGACTCTGATTTATAAGAGATTGATAATTAACTATTATGTGATTGTGCTCTATTTCTTTTTTTTTCTTCCCGAAGGCAAAAGCGGAATGTATAGTTACCAAGTTTGAATCGCCGCGCTTTTGCCTGGACCGGAGGCCCGGTTCGTCACTTAATTCGAGGCTGTTTCTGGGCTAATTATCGATTTTCTGACTTTTTAATGCGCTAGCAGTACTAAGTCGACTATCCTCTATTCCACAAAAGTATAAAAATAATAGGTCAAACTCGTCCTTGCTGGGTAACGAGATAAACTTGAGTATTTATAGAAAGGAACGGGAGAGATTGGATAAATACCAAGTCCATTGAATGGAGGACAATAATAGAGTAGTGACTGCTACTGTCCAATTCTCCCCGCCCTGTTTGCGTGTCAAAGCGAAAGATTATGGTGATTGAGTCATTGACTCGCAATGAACTTGGAAGTAACTTTCTGTACTGGGGATTCAATAGGAATATGTAATTTCCCGAGAACAATTATTCTCGATTCACGTATCAACTAGTTTACTAAATGAATCAGCATTTGCAGCGTGATCATCCTGATCTGGCAGCCAACTACGATCCTCTCGCTTCCACTGACATCAATGATAATGATGATGATCCCACTCCACAGAATAATGGAGTTAATAAGTGAGTGAAACATAGATGTCAAGATTGGTAGGCGAATCGGCGCTGTTCACTAAACATTTCAAGTTTCTAGAGTAGTAGTACTAGTACTAGACTCGATCAGACGGTTCTGAAAATGATTTGTTCACCAATTGTCCTTTCAAAACTAAATTCATTCATTGCAGACACGGTACTCGCTGTGCGGGAGAAGTCTCTGCTATCGCTAACAACAACGAATGCGGAGTGGGAGTCGCATTCAAGGTACGGTAGGGGATAGGATGGATTCGGTACGGGATGATGGGTCATTGATAAATTCCTCCCCATTGCAGTCAAAGATCGGTGGAGTGAGAATGCTCGATGGAGCAGTGTCTGACTCAGTGGAAGCAGCCTCTCTCTCCCTCAATCAGGTGAGAAATCAATGGAATACGGTAGCAGTGTGAGGATACTGTAGAATATGGCAACGATGAATATTCTCGTTCAGAACCACGTCGACATCTTTTTCGTGTGGACCGGAGGTTGAGACAACCATTCATTGATTCGATGTTTATTGCTTGCTACAAAACAGTAATTGCAGACATTCGACGGTCCTGATCCTCTGGCTCGCGAAGCATTCTATCGAAGAATCATGAATTGAAGAGGAGGAAAGCGAAATATCTTCGTGTGGGCCAGTGGAAATGGCGGATCTCGGTCAGTATGAAATACGACTGTTGCGTTATGTAGATCATACTTATTTATTACATTTGAAATCCACATGATATTAATTTGTTATTCTTGTTTGATTGATTTACAATTGCAGACAAGACTCGTGCTCGGCCGATGGCTACACCACCTCGGTCTACACTCTCTCCATCTCCTCAGCGACGTTTGATAATCATCGTCCCTGGTGAGTGCACACATGGCTAGACCGCAGTTCTCCTGATTACTGTAATATTGGTCACTTTGAGGTACCTCGAGGAGTGTCCCTCATCCATCGCCACCACATAGTCCTCCGCTAACATCAACCAGCCTGCCATAGTGAGTTCCCATCAATACTTTAGATTACGGTAGCTACAATCGATTGAACACCCACCGTTGTATCGTAGTCGTTCAGGTAACTGTGGACGTGCCTCGAGGATGCACTAATTGTAAGATGCACACGGGAACGTCAGCCTCGGCCCCACTCGCAGCTGGAATTATCGCCCTCGCTCTCGAGGCGAAGTGAGTTATTGGTGGAGTGGATTATGGAGGGAACATAGGCTGATGGGCGTGAGGAAATTTTGGGTACTTGTCGCAGAGTCACCTAGTCAAAGAAACAAGGGATGAGTAATTTCATAGCGAAGTTGTTGAAATTGAAAGGAAGTTGCATGCCAGGTTCTGAGAGGGCTGTGAAACGCGGAGGTACCAAATGAACCTTTTGGTAGACCTCTTCCCAGTGACGATACTGAATACAATCGTCCTCTCCTTTCAGTCCTGCCCTCACGTGGAGAGACATGCATCTAGTCCTTCGAATAGCCAATCCCACTCCTCTTCTCGATAATCCCGGATGGTCGGTGAATGGAGTTGGAAGGAAGATCAGTAACAAGTGCGTTTAATTTTTGTTTGTTTTTGAGTCAGTGAATTATACAATTCCGCCAGCTAGTGTATTGTAGAATTAAATTTAATCTTCTTGAAATCTGAAAAAATAACCATCTCCATAACTTTTCAGATTCGGTTACGGTCTAATGGACGGAACCGCTTTGGTGAAGCTTGCGAAGGAATGGAGAATGGTCCCCGAACAGCATATCTGCACCTACGAGTACAAACTGGCTGCACCCAAGTGAGTTCTGTAGTCCCTTACCTATTGATACTGTAGTCAGTTTGTGATTGAATGCTTTGTAAATTACCTACCAATGCAACGATCCCTCATTTCAGTCCCCGTCCTCTAACTGGTCGATTCCAACTCAATTTCACACTGGAAGTGAATGGATGTGAGACGGGAACTCCCGTTCTCTATTTGGAGCACATCCAGGTGAGAGACGAGATTCATAGATTGGTTATCCCTCGATGGATAGGGATTGATTCATACACAGAACATCTTCGTGTGATAATAATTGCAATATATTGTGTTTATTTCTTGCCGATTATTTCATTTATGATTTCAGGTGCACTCAACAGTCAGATACGGCAAGAGAGTCTCAAGTTGACCCTCTTCTCCCCATCTGGAACCAAATCTGTTCTGCTGCCTCCCCGTCCCCAGGTACGGTAGACGAGTAGAAGAAGGTTATCGAGGACTGATTTTTACCTCGTAATTATGCAACAGGGGCTAATTTTCAGGATTTCAATGTGAACGGATTCCACAAGTGGCCCTTCCTCAGTGTGCAGATGTGGGGAGAGGATCCTCGAGGAACATGGGTGCTGATGGTCGAATCCGTCACCACCAATCCCAATCTGGCCGGTACGAACTACCGTATCCCTTGACATTCGGTCTCCAACTGACTTTATTTCAGGTACCTTCCACGACTGGACTCTTCTTCTATACGGCACTGCCGATCCTGCCCATCCCTCTGATAAGATTCACCCTCCTTGCCCCGATCCCGTTATGCCGCAGTTCGTATAAATGAATATTTATTTGTATTTGTACAGCAAGCAATGAGTAAGTAGCATATTAATAAACGGGTATTTGATAATCGGTGTGGCTGAACTAGTCAGAGAAGGCTGGTAGTGGTCAGAGAGGCCTCAATCGCTCGTGGAAGGTACATTTTTTTATGTTACTATGATCTGCTGTATCCTCCAGTTTGATAGACTCCTCGGTCGAGTTAAGATCATTCCCGGCTTCTTAAAGGATAGAACTTTGACTCAACTTTGGAAGAGTTTGTAAGAAAGAGAAGAAGGAAGATTCATAGTGACTCATTCCCGAACCATCAAGTAGATAGCCTATTATTTAATTGTTTTTTGGTTGTTATTCGTGTAAGTTTTATAGCGTTGAAGTTGAGGAATGCGGCAAAAGATATTTATCAACCACAATTATGTAATGTTGACGTTGAAAGTTCATCGTTCAAACTCTTCGACTTTCTTCAGTCTTTCCTATCTACATCTGATTCATTCTTGATTCCTGATTCTCAATTGCAGCATTCTCTTCCACATCTTCGATTCTCCACACAAGTTCATCGAACTTCTCCTCGAATTCTTCCATCTTCAGTTGAAATTGAGCCATTTGTCTCTCGAATGCTTCTTCCTTCAGTTGGAGTTCCTTCTCTCGCATCTTCAGTTCCCTCTCTCTCGCAGCCAAATCTTCAATCGGAGTCACATCCGTCTGCTTCCATTGAGAAGGGCACACAGAGATGAAGTTGACCGAGGGATCTTTCTCAAGAATCTCATTCAATCCCTCTGGAAGTCGTTCTCTCTCTTTGAACTGGAAAGCTGCAGTCTCTCCAGTCTCCTCAACTGCATTCTCCTCCTCCTCAATTTCTTCCTCCTCTGTTGATTGACTGGCACGATTCTCATCGATTGAGAGATGAATGAAGATTGGATCGGAAGAACTGAAATAGGAGAATTGAGAAGAGTTCTTTGAACTTGGATATCATATCTGCATACCTCTTCCTATCCTTCTTCACCCTCTCCACTGCATTCGACAGATCTTGTGAAGAACCCACGAGGTAGTGACTCCAGTCATCTGAGATTGAACGAAGATAAGGGGTGGTTCATCTGTCAGACAGCAAACCTTTCCAGAACAGTTCGTGATTCTCTCTTCCAACGATGGAATCCACGTGCTTCTTCACTGCACGATAGAGTCCATTGCAACAACGGGCAGAGAAGAATCTGAGAGGAAGAATTATTATCTATTTGAACTATTCAGAAAGAGGGAGAACTGAGATTAAGTTCGTACCGATGCGTCGTTCCTCCGAAATTGAGCTCGAAGTTGATAGTTTCAGGTCTGGAAAGCGAGGTGATTGCATTGATCAGAATGGATGTCTTCTTACCTCTGAGATTCGGCAATCTGCTCCTCACTCATTCGATTCTCACCAACGACGAGATGAATGGAGAGAGGATTGTTGAGACTGGAAAGAAGGAACTGATTGGGTATGGAGAATGGGAACAAACCTCTTCTTCTCATTGTTCATCCATTCGATTGCAGTTGAGAGATCAGTCGATGATCCCAGCAAGTAAACACTCCACTCATCTGGAATGGAGAAGAGATGATTCAATCTCTAGTATAAATTCGATTCATGTGCACGGTTTGGTGTTTATGGTACGAGAAAATGGTACTTGGATGGTGGTGAGTAACCGAAGGAATGTCAACAGTGAATGGATGCGTACCCTTCCAGAACAGTTCGCGATTTTCTTCTCCAATGATAGAATCGACTCGTTGTCTCACTGCCCGATAGAGTTGATGAGAGCAGCTAGTCGAGACGAATCTGGAATATGATTAGGGCGACTAGACCAAACAGTGAATGATTCTTACCGATACTTCTCTCCATCGAAGACAAGTACGAATTGAATTTGGCCATGCATGATTCTGAAGTAATTTGAATGAACAAATAAATACTCGAAATAACAGTAAATAGCAGCAAATATGAGAGAAGAGTGGACTTCTCAATCAGAAGGAAGAAGAGTGAATGAACTGAGAGTGATTCAATCCTCATAGATGGAAGTGGGCGGAGCTAGGAAGGGCGACGAGATCGGAAGTATCCTTCTGGCAGAGATTGAGTGAGATGAAGGAATGGTCATGAAGTTAGCGAGGCCACAGGGTAGATACACTCTGGGAATTCAACTGTGGAAATTCGAATTGAAATTCGAAATACCGGTGATAATTATTGACAGTCTCCTCGAGACCTATGAACCAAATGAAACACTGACGAAATATACATCAGTACTGTTGAGCTATTCTGTGGTGTAGATATTCAATATGAGAAGGAACAGTTTATCGCTACCCGAGACTCAGATTGATACCTCGTATGAGAAGAAAGAGCTCTCTGAGCAATTCTTTGCAGGGAATTCACAGACAAGAACGATGTAATCGGTTGATATGAGTAGATTGAGACATGGAGAGGATGATAAACAAGCGAACTAGCGACTACCTAGCAGTATTATACAGTCATGAGAATGGTCTGATCACGGGAAGAAATTGAGATTGACAACGGCTTTCAAAGCTAAAGGAGAGCGAGTTCGAAAAGAAGCAATCACTGGATTTCGGAACATAGTCTGAGCTAAAATTTGCTGTTGAGAGGGATGGTCGTGGGCATTATCCGACGTTTGCAGTCGGGACAATTTGAGGGATCGCCTGTAAGAAATCTCATTCAAAGTTTCAACTAATTAATCTGTACTGTCCAATAAAAGATCAAAGACCAACCAGAAGGGAGAGTGAAGGAGAGAAGAGGAAGGAAGAAGAAAGTGGAGTAAAGCCATGAGACTGATGTGAGAACAACGATGAAGACTCCAACCTGAAGAGAGAGGGAGAGATCAAAGATCGGTTATGTTTTCACATTATCTTATCGAAAGGCTTTTCAATAATGTGCCTTTTTCGCATTATTCATGCTCATTTTCGTTCCCATGGTCCTCCCCAAAAATGATTCATTCTAGTTAGTTAACCTGGAAGAAGGCGTGGGTCTTGCAGAATAGCATGGGAGCTCCAGCCAGAATGGAAGAGAAGGCAGCGAGAGAGACTGGATTGACTGCACGACGAAGTGATGTCTCGATACGATGGGAGGAACAACCTGAGGATACGGTGGGGGTACGGTAGATCAATATCGATTACCTTTGGCTGGAAGACTGGCTCCGTAATGGAGAGTGTAGTCGAAGGAAAGACCAACGACTAACACGAGAATGATCGCTTCCAGTAGACCAATCACCTGAAGGGGGATACCGTAATCTAAGATGGTGTGGTACCGTACCCATCCGAGTGCGGCGACGATTCCCACACACACGGCGATAATTGCGGCGAAGCAAGCGACAGCAGCGAGTGATTGGAGACGGAGTTGGACGAGAGCGAAGACTGGAATGGAAGGAGTGAGGAGGGAGGGATGGTTCAGTCTCACCCGCTACGACTGCCATCGAGACGACTGTGGATGTGAAGATATCTGAGACCACCGCTCGTTGAAGATCGAACCTCAATCAGACTATTGATCTCAGTAAACATGATCGGTGAGGAATGGGAATCCAGTTTTGTTATGTGTATAATTAAAAGGATCAACGTACCAAGTGCCCATGAGATACCACTCAGTAGTCCACCATCCTCCCCTCAACACTCCGTATCCATCCTCGATCTTGTGGATGTTGCCAGAGAGATTGGAGAATCGATGAGAGTATCGGAGTTGGGTTGGCATCATCGCTGTGTATCTGGAATGGGCTGGAGATCATAGCTGACGGTCTACGGAATCGAATTGTTGAGCATCAAAGAGTCAGTCACGGAAGAACCAATAGCTCGATGGGAAAAACAATTTGCTAATCTTAGCTTAAAGATCAAAGATCAATTGCTTACCCGACAAGAGCGAAAGTGTTATTGTCGAAGAGAGGAGTGTCGTTGTAGTGAGTTGGAAGAAAGACCGTCGAGTTACTGGAAGAGATCAAAGATCAATGATCAAACTACAAAGATCAAAGATCACTAACCGCAGGCAGAAATCGAGCCATTCATTGGCGAATTCGCTGCTGTTGACATCACAGCAGACGCCTCCGGCCACACAAGGCCATGTCTTGGACCAATCGAGGAATCTCAAAGATCAAAGATCAGAGATAAGAGATCAGTCACCAATTTTCCAACCGTTCGGGCCAGAATGGATGGGGATGGCGAACGAAAGGGAGTTCTCTTATTCGGGAGAGAGTCGATGCGAGTTGTCGAATAGATGAGACGGAAGATAGCGAGAACGATGAATCGTGCTGCAAATAGACTCTGACTGACTACCATCGAACAGACTTGATCTTTGATCTCTCTCACCGATACAACTTTGAATGAATCGGCATCGAAGTGGGAGGACGAATTCTCTCTTGCTACACCGAAGACGAGACGAGTAGCCAGAGGGATCGCCACCTACGAATTCATCAGTTCAACTTGTTCCCATAATCTCAAAAATGATCAATACAGTACCTTTTCCTCCACGAATGGATACAACAGCTCTGCGTGATTGTCGTACCTGCAATATTAGTCATTTCTACGTGCTCGACAAAGTATGTTTCAATCTCGATCATGAATTTTGGAAATGTAGCCTATTCGAGAGTTGCAAAGCTACTACTACACCCTCTCATCCCTCCAACTTGCTCTTACCATTCATGGGGATTGGATGATACAAAGAGTTGCAGTGGATTGTATTCAGGGAGATGGAGATTCGAAACGGCCAGAACGACTGATGCTACCACCAACTGAAGAAGGGATTAGGATTGATCTTTGATCTCTGGCTTCTTCGGGATAGTTGTTCCCCATTTGAGGTGCTTTCCTTACACTCCTTGCAACGAAAATGATCTTTGATCTCTCTCACCATCGATAACGATGTCAGCCACAGTAATCTTCCCTTGAGAAGCACCCATGGAAGAACTCGATCGATCGATTGGATGAAGCACGATCCTGAATATCGAATGGCAATCCTTCCTACGCTCAAGTACGGCTATCGAAGGTTTTCTTCCTCAACAACCGATGGATTCCTCACCCAGACTCGGAATGCTTGGCAGACAGGCGCACCAACGTCTCTGCATCAGCACGAATGCAGGCAGGAACGAGACGACCTGCAAATCGTTGCTAACCAGCGTAAGTCCAATCAAAAGTGGAGCTAGAAACACGATCGTACCAGTAAATAGTTGATGATCATTGTGGTTCCAGCGAATAGACCGAATGCTCTGAATACGAGTACATCCGAGAAACAATTGAGATAGAATGGAACTGCAGTCGAGAAGGAAGTGAGGAACATCGTCCCTCCAGTGTGCGCCAGTGCCTGAGTACGGTAGGATACAGTAGGTCATGGTGTACTCCTCGGTGCGGAGAGTGCATCTTCGAAGTCGATCTTTCTCACCTCCTCGAATGACTCTTCATTCAGCTTATCGGGCATTGCAGAGTGTAGTAGGAAGGCGTCGTCGGAGGCGATGGCAATGAGCAGAACGAATGTGACCTGAGGAGGGGAAAGTACGGTAGGCACACCACGGAATGGGGAAGAGTAAGGTAGATTTTACTGATTCGCCATTGACCACTTGATCGAACAAGCCGCCTAACAAATTCAATGATAGTGTTGTGAAACTCAATCATTCTTCGACGCGTCTCAGAAGATGCAAAGAGACACTCACCAGATTGAGGAGAGGGAATTCGAGAGTGAAAAAGGAGTAGATGGCAAGAGCACACGTGACAGAGAGGAAGAGTTGGACTGCCACTGCTAGAGCATACCCGATCTAGAGAGAGAGAGAGATGGATGATCTTTGATCTTTCCTTCCACTCACAGATCTGGAATGGACGACGACACAGAGAAGAACGAGAAGAGCTGAGAAGAGAGCCATGAATGAATCATCGATGGCAGAGGGGAGGAGTCGATCCCGTTTCACGTCCATTGCTAGACCTGAGAAGAGGGGAGAATGAAATATTTCTTGTTATTCCTTCCATTCCACTTAAATTTTCCCCTTGACTGGAAGAATTGTGAGCAATATTGATGACAATGTTACCTAACACTCTTTATTTCAGTGCAAACATCTTTCATTTCATTTTTGCCCCTTTGGGGGCTTTCAAAAATTGCGTGCGGCACCCAATATTTCAGGGGCCGTAGCGGGCAACTGGGAAAAGTTTTCAACCAGCAATAAACGCACCTCGGCTAAGCCTCATTGGTCACGTTATCGCCTCTGCGCAAAGCTGACGTGAGAAAGTAAGGAAAGGACTTCATATGGAGGGTACACTCTAGCCGCGCCGGGTAGTAGATCGGTGTCAGAGGGGAAGAAATGAGAGGGAGGGGAAGGGAGAGGAAGGAATGAGTGCGCTCGTTTACGTTGCGCAGGTTTCACGATTTTGCTGTTTTTCTTGTGCTTCAATTTCTTTCTATCCGCATCTTCAAATTCCCAATCAATTCTCCAATCCCTCATTCCTCCATCTGTTGTGTATTTGTTCGTTTACTCTCTCTACTACTCAACACTCATCCATTCTTCCTTCTCTTCTCTCAATGGGGTCATGAATGGGTGGAAGGAAGAGGGGGAGGGAACACAATGAGATCGGAGTAATGGAACGGATGAGGTGCGAGATTACTAATCCACTGCACCCGAAAGCTCCTTTTTGCACTGCACGAAAGAAGCAACGAGTCGCTGCTTTTTGTGTGTCCCTCGGTGCGTGCAAGTCGGCGTTTTTCGAGTGATGTGCAAATTGGAAGGAATAATTGCATCGTGGGAACGCGACCTGGATGATGAATGGGATGAAAGGAGGGGCTGAACGGAGAGAGAGAAGAGATAATGAGAGATGAGAGAGTGAGGAGAAGGAAGAGAACGCAGAGATGAAGAGACAAAGTGATGTGATGGAATGAAGAACAAGAATCATAAAGCGAATCTTGAGCTATCAGAGATAAACGAGGATTGGGTACAGGAGATTACAATAGAATCTAGGTTACGGTAGTATGGATAGGATACAGTACTCACCCCTCAATACGAGTCCCTTGCTACTCGTGTAATTGACGATCGCTGATTCGAGATGATCGTAGAGTCGAAGAGGGACTCGAATGTTCTGAGTCGCGTAGCCTGAAGAGATCAAAGATCAGAGATTAGTCTAGCGCCATCTACGCAATGAGTTCTATGTGCTTCACTATCGACTTGCGAATGTTGTATTCAAGGGTTTTTCGCCCGAGTCTCTTCATTTGTCATCACTCGCTCACCAGTCAGTGTGAACACAGGGAGGAAAGTATTGATGTGGATGGGAGTCTGCGTGAGATCTCGAGGGAGAATACGGTAGAAGAGATCGAACATCATTGTAGAGGAACAGTTCTTCGGAATCTGAAGAGATCAACGATCAGGGATGGAGAAGAGCTATTCATCGAAACTGTTCTACGTAAGATGTACGAGTGTTCTACGATATTCAATTCCACGATCAAATATTCACTTGATTGCAATTGTCGTTTCTCAATCGACAGTCCATAATCGTCCCTCTGAATGGAAGACAGAGAGTGACGAGAGAACGGAAGACTTCCAGATCATTCTGAAATGAGTTATTGGATGTTTTTATCTTCTTGGAATTCGCTATGCACTTCATAATGGTTGTGTTCATACTAGAGTGTGCCATCGAGGATTAGTCGATGTTACAGTTATTACTAATTAGAGACCGTAAGCTCCGCCCCTTTTTGGCGAGCACGAAATTTCTGGAAACTGCGCATCGTTGTTACAATTCGAATTCTCAACCAAATGGATTGATCTAAAAAGTTTTGAGAAGGTATTAGTGGTCTGCACAGTTATTCGAATGCCCGAAATGTGTATCTCAATTTTTGAGATGCGAAATTCGCGATAAAGAGCTACGAAATAGCGAATTTCATTGTTCTAGTCAAGTTCTGCATGTGGGGCATGGTTTACCCGATGCTCAGTATTTTTAGAGGAATTTAGGAACAAAAAAGGAAATTTTATGATTTTTCTCCGATTTGTAACACCCGAAGATAGAAATAGGTGCACGAGCGCGCGCATGCCCCTCTCCTCTCTCCCTCTCCCCCCGCAAAGTACTACCCGGCTACTCTAGCACGCACTCTCTCCGGATAAATTAGAGCGAAAACAAGGTTACAGGTAGGGAAAAGATAGAAAAGCTGCTAGTGAGAGACCAGAATGGGATGTTTCCTAGAGAATACGCGGTTGGACGTTTCGGTCCATTGGGTCGCAGACGCCCAACCGCCTCACGATGGGTGGACCTCGTCAGTACGACGCCCATCGTGAGTGGTGTACAAAAATATGGGGAGTAAAAGATTGTAAGCAACAAACAACTAACGCGAAATCGACAAATTTTGCGCGGGTGATGACTACAAACTAGGGTTAACATGATCTAGTGTAACGAAATCAAAGAAAGAATAGGTGAAAAGGGGTAGATTTCGAGACGGGAGGGAGAGAGGCACGTGTGAATCGAGAGGAGGGGCCGAGTGAGGGAAGGGAAGAGGGGTTTGATCTCTTGATCGGAAGGGAGGAGAGAGACGAAGCCTCGAGGTCAATGATCTACCAGAGAGGAGAGAGGGGAGATGGAGAGAAGGGAAGAGGGAATGAGCGTGTTTCTCCCTTACTTTAAGCGTGTTTGATCTTTGATCTTTGATCTTTGTAATGTAGTAGCATAATACAACCAGAGTTGGACTGATAGGTGTATTGAAGCAGAGGTTATTGGTAACAATGCCTCCACTGCG